>JAPMOR010018363.1:173607-185227 GCA_026543865.1 Argiope aurantia | reverse complement strand
AATATTTTTTTATAAATTTCTTTTCTGAAAATTAATTTGTAATTCCGTGGTTTCTATCTCTAAAATTGAATTATCTATTTAAGAAAGTGTAAAAAGTGTGTATTTAATACGTAGCATGTTTTCTTTCTAAAATAAATTATTCTATTATTAAAGTCTATCTAGTCTTGAAGGACTAGTTTGAAGGCAAAATATTGGTAACTATTGGTAATAATTTCCAAAATATTGGGATATTTTTTTTAATTTGATATAACAAATACAACAAACAGATGAAAAATTAATATTATGCTTTGGGCATCACTGAACTTAGTTAACTCAATAATAATGAGTAAAGAGGAAAAAAAGACATTGTTACGAATCTATAAGCAACTTTCTTTTCAAATGAGTCACGATTGGAAAGATTTAAAACGATTTTTAATGGATGCTAAATCAATGTCTCAGGAACTTTGCGATAAACATAGTGACTGATTTATAATTTTAGAACCGCTTGCTCTGGAAAATGCAAGAATTTTAGCTTTATCTTTCTCGATACTTTTTTTTTGACAAAAATAAATCTTGATAGAGATAATGAATGGGAAGTTTTGGCGAATGAAAAAGAAAAAAATTGAAATTAAAAAAAATGTAAGAAATTTTTCTTAATCAAGAACTGTGATCTAAGATTCTTAGGAGAAATTGCATGTTTTGTCGAAAAACTCATAAAGGCGTGAGAATGGATTTATTCATTTTATTCTCTCTCGCTCTGGAGTGCTGATCGTGGAGCAATATATCCAGCTATGTATTCTGAGAGCTATTACTGTACTATAATTAACGACTTTCGATCTGCGTGTAATGTGAGTTTTTACAGGTATTGATATTTGCATAGTTATCAGCTGTGTTTTTATTACTTGTGTTTGGTGTTTTTCGTAAAATAAAGTGTCATCTTCCATTATCCAGCTGGTTGAATTAATAAATTGACAGTACAACACTTGACGATTTTCGTATATGTTCTAGCTATCATTTATTCCTCTAATCTACTAACTTAAAAGTGGCGAATCAAATTCGATAAAAGGATCCGAAGGATGAAAATTTTATAATTTAATAATCAGCATTCTACTGAAAAACAAAATTGGAAAATAATTTCAGTTTTTAGTGTTTTAACCAAAGTTATAAAGCAAAAAACGCACATAATGCGCGAGTCTTTTATAGAGTTTATCTAATTTAGACTCAAAAATATATATCCATTTCCAAAAACATTTTTTTTTCAGATTGTAAATAGATTGTTATAAAAATCTAATTAATGTTCTTTGCAATAAATCCTTTAAAAAATGTTCTATAAAAAATCAGCTAAATACTTCAATATCAACTGGAGATTCAAATTCAGAATAATATGAACAAATCACGAGGATCATTTAAAATGATACTGATGCGAATTAGTGAACAAAAATAAAGAAATGAACTTTATATACTGTCTGTTTCCAAATACAGAAACTCTGCATGCCTTTGCAATTTCCCCTTGGTTTTGTTTACACCAAAAAAAAGGAGTTGAATGAAAAATGTATGAAAGGAAGAAACTAAAAATTAACTTTAGAAAGGAATAATTTTTAAAAAAATGCGCCTTACGAAAAAAACTCTAGAAAAGCGAAATCTTGCTCATTGCGTAGGACCCCTATTTGGAGTAAAATCTTCCATCAGCGATACACAGAAGTTGCTGAAAAAAAAATGGGTCGAAGTAGCTTGGTGGTAAGATTTCGGCTTCAGGAAGGGAGAATTGTGAATCCTGCTGATGATACGAGACAGAAGTTTAGTTCAGTTTAGTTTACTTATATTAACCCTTAATGACCTAGAGTATCAATTTTGATACCAATCTTTTAAACCGAATGTTCACATTACTATTAGTTTTTTTATAGGTTGGCTGTATGTATTTTACTGTTGTATAATATTCTTTCCAACGAAATTTTAAAAAAAATCAAATGTCATTATTGTTTTATTTTATCTATGACATATTACTTGAGCGGCAAAGTGAACAAGTAAACACGTTTTACTAAAAGTTTTGTTGAATACAAATTTGATATATTTTCTTTTTCTGAAGAATATAAATACTTTTGAGGTAAGTGAATATATTATTTTCGCTATGATATAATTATTTTTTGAGAGTGCATGTTTTACTTGAAGAAACTAGTGCTATTTTTGTGAGTATCAATTTTGATACTTCAGGCATTCAACCCTACATAAAACCTACCTACTAATTCTTTGGCTATTTTTCCCTTCATCTAGACCCTCAAGCAAACACAGTAATATTAAAAATAAATCACTTTCGTAAATCAGGCTACTAAGGGTTAAGATAGATCCCGTTTTAAAGCACAATACTAGTGATATTTTGGGACGAACCTCGCAATTCTGAATCGCGGTCAGATGACGAGGATGACACCTGATCTAGCACTCCACCCCCTCTCCAAACCTCCACACCAATGGGAGGACGTTTGACCCCCAACGGATTTAACGTGCACCAAACCCGCTTACACGACGGTTCATAGGTGGAATTGGATCTCGAACCTGAAACTTTTCAGTTCCGTAGCCGAGACCTTACCACCAGGCCACCACGGCCCTGCCAGAAGTTTGGAAAGGAGAACATTCCTGAACATTCAGAAGTTTCCGTCGTCATCTGATCACGATTCAAGATTACGAAATCTACACCAAAATAATTTCAGTTACATTGAAGCGGGCAGCAAATGTAATTAAATTATTTGCGTTTCACAAATATACACGTAATACAGATAGATAAATAATCTTTTGTAAAGAGATACAATAAAAGTTGGCTATATTGGCTGCTACACATCTGTGATCCACACCTATCTAATCGGATGTCTTCCTTCTTTACTATATTTAAGAGATAACTCTAAGATTAACTAATTAAATTTTCTGAATCACAGGCATGAGTCATGCTGGCGCAGCTGGTTGAAACACTACATTCGTCTTCAAATTGCATTTAATAACTGGGTAAAAGAGCCACTATTTAATCTCAATATTTGAGTCTGAAATATTAGTAGCATTCACGCTTCAAAAAATTCGAAAATCCATTGTGATTCGATGTAATTTATGGAAACTGAAGCCTTTGAATCTTTTTATCTCTAAATTTTTCCAGAAGTCAACAAATATTTCTCAATTTGCCTACAAATATGAACTAGTCCTACGTATTAATTTCATATCTCCACAAATAAAATAATCTTTTCAGAAAGAAGTATAACAGTAGGAATTGCAATTATCTGAAGCCCAGTTATGTATGTGTCGAAAAATTATCAAAATCGATTCAGAGAAAAGTCAAAAAGAAGGAAAAAAAAAAGGGAAATATATATACATCAAAATAGAGAAAATGTGCTCTTTATTATAAGTGCACTTCAAAAACTGAAGTTTAATAATACATCACGTACATTATGTAAGTCAAAACGAATGTAAGTGTTTATTTCAAAGTAAGTATTTATTTTATTCATCCACGGTTTTCAAAACTTTTTGAATAGTTCAGTTGAGCTTATAAATCAGAAAAAATATTTTTTTAAAAAATCGATTTAATTCGTTTCCATAAAGCTTCTTCCTACTAGACATGTTATTCGTTATCCTTTAAATTCTTCAATTATTTTAATTTAAAAACTTTAGGATTAAACTTTACTTGAGATATATCTTACAATTTCATCATAAAACCTTAAATTCGCTCAATACAAATCTTTTCATAATGTTAGACGTAACTCAAAAACAAATTTATATGTATTGAAATTCCACTTTAAAAGGGAATCCTTATTTCAAAATGTGAAGTGATGCATTCATAGGGATTCTCAGAAATTATACGATTCAGACACTATTCTGTCTAAGACTTCTGTCTTATGCAGGAATTTGATAGCCCAAAATTTTAATTCGTTTTTCTCGCAAGTTAGCTACTTGGATTTTCTTTAAGATCAGTAACGCAACTCGAATGAATGCTTTCAAAGATTGTAGTTAATTTAATGATTTATGTCGTAAGTTACTTGATGCAATAATTTTATTTTTCAACCAGTTGGTACAACCTTAATTATTAGCTATGTAAAATTTCAGTTGAATCTTTCTGCACATAATTTAATCTTAATGGTTTCTTCAGTAAAATATTTCTTGACAAATTTTGATAGTCATGCAATAGTCTAGTGTGCATTTTTCTGGAAAAAATAAATGAGAGTAATTTTATTGATTTAAGTTCCGAGTTGGTTATACAAAACACCTCTCTAAGTTCAGACCAATATGTCACCGGATAAGAGTGGAAGGGGGGGAATGGGAATTTTATCATCGATTTTTCACATATAAATAAAGAGCTCTTAATCTCAGATGGAAAGTTTAAATTACAAAATTTAGACACTATAAAGACTTAACAAATAAACTATAAAATGCAATAATAGCTCGATTAATATCGTGAATCAATTTTTTAAAATGTGAAAATTGGCAAAAATATTTTCATTTTTTTTTTCATTGAAACTTTCAGAATTCTGTTTAATTATGCGGAATGTATATATGAAAATGCATAACTTTAAACTTTCCTATCAATACTGATATTAATTTATTATTTTTTAAAAAAATTCGACTTTGATAAAAAAAAAAAAAACAAGGTCGTCGAAAAATGATTTTTCTTTATATTATATAAAGTTCGTACGAAATATTCGTATATATGTACGAAAGTTCGTACTTTACCAATGTCGATATGATTTCAAATGGTATTATAATTGCCGATATTCAAAAAAAATAAAGTCATCATTATCATGAATTATAGTGAATAATTAACAAATAAATAACTGAACTAACAGTATTCGTCTAGGTATAAATGGCCAATAATAATAAAGTAATCAATAAATGGCCAGTAGCACTCGCCTACGTTATTAATAAATGGCCTAATAGTGCTCATTTGGATAGTAGATAAATGAACTAACAGCATGAAAGAGGATTCACCCCGTACCCAAAAGAATATTGGCCCGTTAAGGAAAGAATTAAATACAATATGTGCGCAGGAAAAACAAACCAGTTTCCCCAACCGAGTAATTGGTCCCTTTTCAACAATTTTTGTTCCTTAAGCAAGTTGTGTCCCCTAGATATGTCACCAATAGTCCCCCACCTTCCGTCTTTGAGAGAATTATAAAAAGCGCTATTTTCTTATGCACTTTAATAGTGAAAATCTTTAACAGAACTCAACAGCCACAAAAACTACTGTATCAATATTGAATTTTTTTTTATTTCATATGAAAGCTCTTGACCATCTAAATAAACAAGCAATGCTTGCCTACTCTTAGACATACTAAATTTTCTGTAAATTTCAAATAGTAAAATGTACAGAATCCCAACTCCACCGATTTTGTCAATTTGTAGAAGATGCTAACAAAGCAGAATGATGTATGTGAATTTCTTTCAATTTAAAATACTTTCTTCTGTAGAAATAAGATGTAATTTATCGAAGGTATTTGACAGTTCTAAATTACTATATATTAAATCCTTGCATTTCGATTTTTCTGAAATATTTTGCAATAATGCAACATTAGTTACATAACAAAATGTTAGTTGGGAAACGATATATATATTTTTTAATTCTTCGATGTTATACCAATTTTGTGTATGTTTAAACATGCCTGACATATTTTTAATTGCGTGGTGGGTGAGTGTCCCAACACTGCGCATATAATTATTTAAAGCTCATGAGGAATATAACTGCCACTGCACAATTTGTCATTAAAAGCACATAAGGAGTCTTAATCGTAACAGAAAGGGCTAACAAGTTTACTGCCTTGTTACTTACATTGGAGTGTCAGCAAAAGTTCAGTCAATACAGAATTTGATGCGAGTAGAACAAGTCTATGTTTAGTTTATATCTCCTAGCTTCAACACATTGCTCAGCAAGTGAATCGTTTGTGATCCATAGATATTTTCTTCTCTACTACAATTAAAAGGGCCAATAAGCATGTTAATATTGTTAACTAACAGCTGGTCGCCGAATTGAGGTAGTGAATATTTAAATTCTTAATCGATTGCCGAAATCAATTCCATTAATGTGGAATAAATATTAAGGTCTTAGTTACGTGCATTTAAATCTCAAATAAAAACCTACATCACTGCGCAATTGATCATTTAAAAGCTTATGACGAATATAATCGCCACCGCACATTTGGTTATTAGAAGTTCACGATGAGTCTAGCTCAATTGCAAGAAGGGTTAATATTTTTAGTTAGCAGCTGGTAGCCGCCGGCTAGTAAATATTTAAATTCTTAATCGATTTCCGAAATCCACTTCACTAATGTAGAATAAATAAGAATTTCTTAGTCTACTTCTTAGTCTTCTTCTAAATCTCAAGTAAAAACCTGCCTGATCAACTGCGCAGTGATCGTGTATTAAAAACTATCCGCAGGATCACTGCGCAATTCATCATTAAAAGCTTATGACGAATATAATTTATCAATGCGCATTTGATCATGAAAAACTCGTCATTGTTAAGGAAATAGTTAATATGGGTGGCTAACAGCTGATAGTCAAATTGGGCTAGTAAATATATAACATCTTAATTGATTTCCCTAAATCAATCTCACTGACGTGGAATAAATATTAAATTCTTAGTTACGTATATTTAAAATTCTCATAAAAACCTGCATCCCTTGCTAATCTATAGCCATCACCGGCTTAAAAGACCTAGTTACTATAGAAGACCAATTATTTCTACCTTTCCCTTGTACTCCATAAAAACGTTCGAAGGCAAAGAAATACCCAGTTGATAAAAACTCCCAGAAACCACCCAATCCTTTCGGAATCTTTTCCTTCTAGCGTGCTGAGCAACAAACGGGGGAAAAAAAAGAATCACCTTCTCTGCTCGGGAAAGGTGCTGATAACTCCGAGTGTAAGTGATGACCAAGCCCCAAATCCTCCAGAAACACCCCCTGGATAAAGTTGAGCCCTGGGGGGTTCTAAGCTGAAAATGACCGCGGCTCGGAAGGAAGGTAGCAAATAGAATCGAAGCGGGAAGCGATGAAATACTGATATTTGGTGGTTTAACCTGCTGTGTGGGAAATAAATTGAAAATAAGGCTTATGAAAAAAAAAATGTTAATTTAAAAAAGACTTTTTTTTTCTCTGCATTGTGTTACTGTTGAAAATAATTTTAATGGTAAGAAATGAAAATGTAGATAAGAAATGTAGATATTCGCTGAAAATTTCTAGATTTACAAATCGTCATTGATAAATTTACTGGAAATAATAACATTCCAATAAAAACATTTTCTTACTAGTATTAATTGGTATTAACCTCTTGCAGTCTTAAAAGTAATAAGATGCATCTATACTACTATTATAAATGTGAAAGTTTGGATGGATGCCTGTAGATGGATGGATGTTTGTTAGTCAATCACACCAGAACGGCTGAACGGAATTGGATGAAATTTGGCACAGAGATAGATTATAGTATGGAATAGGACATAGGTTACTATTTATTCCGTTTAATTGAATGGTTAATTTTTTATTAATTAAAAACTAACTTTCCTGCCAAAAATCTTAATTTTCTCATCGTTAAATAAGTAAGGCTTCAAGTTTTTTTTTCCCACGTATTGAGGTTAAGTTGAACATATTTTCGACCAATTATTTCAAACGATTGTTTATTTTCTTAATTTTTGATGCATTTAAAATTAAATATTGTTAATTAATCAACCATTTGGATTCATTCTGAAGTACTTTTAAATTAAAATAAAACACTAAAAGAAATTAAAAATTTCTAATATGTATTGCGTTACCCCAACTGCCGTAAAAAATTCACGTATTTGCATTGTTCCAATTGGCGTTGAAAATTCACGCATGCGCAGTGTGTTCTGTCGACAACTGTATTTTCAAAAAATACGGACTTGATTTTGTTTTGGCCTGACTAATCAGCAAAACTATAATTCATGTTTTCATATGACATCTTTTGGTGTTGACAGAATGATCTCAATGCCAGGATTTTCACCGACTTTTACCATTCAAGGTCAAGTATATTATAGAATTGGGTCTACTGCCTACTTCGAACATGCAACCAGAGTTCTTACAAGTCTATTTCATGGGTAACGAAGAAGTCGAAATTGAGCGATGGTCAAGGCTTATTTTAAAAGCTACCATTATTGCGGGAGTTGCTAAAAGAGACAGCGTTTTAATTCCTCGCCTACCTATTATTCCAAACAACTTGCCATTCTGTTTCAAGAGGTTGCAATTTCTCTTAAAATTGGCTTTTATAATGACGATCAACAAATCCCAGAGCCAAACTTTAAAAGTGGTAGGTAATCATTCGAACACTCCTTGCTTCTCACAAGGTCAATTATATGTTGGTTTTTTCACGTGTTTCAAGTGCCCAAAATTTGCATGTGTTGACGGAAAATAATAAGCCATTTTAATGTTGTTACAAAACGGTATTCGAATTTTAAAAAATTTTGAAATTTTTCCATACATCTTTCAATGATTTACAAGTTTTTTGATTATATCATATCAGACTGTTTTCAACGGCACCATAATGATACGGTTTGATATCATTTTACATTGTAATCAAACCGTCAGTTCTCACACATACACATTAAAATTTCCACGCTTCGCGGGTAAAAGTTAATTACATGTATGATAATGTAAGAATTAGTTTATTTTTAGGAAGCTAAAAAACATCAGTTTATTATAATTCCAGAAATTAATGTGAGTTTTTGCTGTTATAAGTCTATTGTAGCAATCGACTAAGAAGAATGTGGAAACGGTGCATAATTCAGAATTTCGCATCATAGTCGACGTACGTTGGCCCTCAAAGGATAAATAAAAAAATATATTAAAAATTAAGAGTCAATTTCGCTTCTGAATACTCAGCTACCGGTATTATGGAAATACTACATTAAAAATTATGGGAATAAAAAGTTCGTGAACTAGGCATGGCAGATTCCGAAACGCAGTTATTCATTCTGTGCAGCTCTTATTTTATAAATTTTTAAATAATAATAATTTTTCTTGCTTCAGCAAAAGAATTTTTCTTTCCGAAAGATATATTAAATGGACAAGATAAGAAAAGTATAATCTTATGATAACAAAATAAAAAGATATGTTACATGCAAAAAAACATTTCCCAGTGTCCAATATACTATGCATTTTCTTTCAAAATATGCATAAACAAAATAAACGAAAATATTCAACACATGACTTTAAATATTTAGTAATATTAATATGGGATGCAGAATCTATTATCAGACGTTGGGAATTGTTTGGCTTTCAAGTGCTTACAATCTCGCAAATGATAAGCATTTTTAGAAAAATGTCTCTAACGAAATATAATGAATAAGAATTATACTATCAAAAACGCTAAAAAGCAAATTAAAATATAAAATATTTCTTACCTGGTTAACAACAGCAAAATGACTCCTGCCTTCTAGCCGAATGACAGATAAACGAATAGTTTGCTACGAAAAATTCGAAAAAGACCGACAGTCACCTTAATATTTTCCGATTTGAATGGTCGATGCTTGACACTTGAATCGATGATGAAATTGAGATTGATATTTTGCCATGCGATATTTCAAATTATTAAGGATCCAGATAAGGGAGGTCCATATCATCATAAAGGCCCAACAACATTGCTACGATATCTTCACGATTTTCATCGATATTTAAAATATTGTGGAGATATCCAATATTTTGGGCAAAAGGTGTAACGTCAGCTGTAAAATGTTTGGTAACGCGTGCGGATATCGCTTGTAATGGATTGGTCAATTTGTCCATTCGAACCCGATTCTGAATGAGTGGTATGTTTTAGACCATTAAACTGCAACTAGTCATAAAAAAATTTTAGAAATTCCAGATATTAAATACAACATTTTCATAAGAGTAACATTCAGTTCCATAAAACTAAATCAAAAGCCTTGGTCAACTTTGTAATATCGAAAAATGACATTTCTGTGAAGCATGACCATAACCGTATTGAAGAAAAATTCCATGCAAAACATATGCAGTTATATTCGTTCATCAATTCCATAAGTTTAATTTTAAATTCAGAATTTATCTCTAATCATTTTTATTTTCACGTGTGCGAAAAAGAAAGTATTGTAATAGTTGAAAAATTCAAATTCGAAATTTTGATAAATCTGCATGTTTTAGTCATTGCTAAAAAAAATCATTTTCGGAATTATGTTTGTCTGTCTGTCTGCGAATATGACAAACCCTTCAAAAAACCCTTTGAAATAGTTCGATGGAATGAGGTATGTTGACTTTTAACCAAATCCGTAGATTTCTATCAAATTTTGTTCAAATTCATTTTCAGGAAGTTTTATATATCTTCTTATTCAAATGCAAGTGAATATGATTACTGTGAAATGTAAAAGATTTTACTTACAGTTTTAGCATCTAAAATGTATATAGCAATCAAATTTTGAATTAAATACGATGAGAAATATATCTATTATATTCATATGCAAGTAAAAACGAAAATTCAAAAATACAACTTAGATAAAAGGAATTTGGAACATAATTTCGGAATCGTTATCTTTAAAAATTGTAGAGGAAGATTCAATTTCTCCAGTTACGATAGACTATTTTTTTAATATAAATAGCAAATAATAGAAGATAATTGCAAGACTATTTCATTAACTTAATCTCATTTCTTATCTTTTTTTGCAATTTACAGCATTTACTTTTTTTTTCCTACAGGCAGAAAAGTAAAGACTGTTTTAAGTTTTTTGGACCCTCAATATTTGAGATAATAAACGCGAAAGATAGCTAATTCTTTCCTCTAATTACTGTCATCTGATGACTCAACAGGAAAAAAGAAAGTATATGAAAATAAAGAATTTAACATGTGTTCCTTCTTGCCACCAAGAAAGTAGAGGAAATAATTGATACGTTGTAGCAGTTGCATTACTCTATATTTTCTTTTGGATAATAGATGGCGATGCCTGATTAGGTAAGCATACCATAGTGCATTGCGATGAGAATGAGATGATATGCTGTTCAGTTAAGCTGGCGCGTGAATGTCTTGTCTTTGTTTGGTGTAAGTATGTGATTATGGAAGAAATGTTCTCGAAAACATTGTGTGTGTGTGTGTGAGTGTGTGTGTGTGTGTGTGTGTGAGTGTGTGAGTGAGTGAGTGAGTGAGTGAGAGAGAGAGAGAGAGAGAAAGCATAATTTATCACATCACTTGCGTTCATTGGTCTTAGTATGAGATTTTCATAGGGATTTCTTTGGACACGTGTAGTCTTAAGAAAGGGAAATTTAGGCTTCTTTAAAGAATGTGATAAACATTAAAGATTTTCTTATCCCTTAAATAGGAGCATCTTGAAGTATGCAGTTTTATAAAGCGCGTGTTGAATTAATTAAATAAAAAAAGTGGAAATGGATCAGGAAATAAGAGAGCATTTTAGAATGAAGTTAATATGGATAAAATAAAAATTAGGAAATTAATTAGGTTTTTAATTAATTTAAGATCTATAACCAATCTAAAGTAAGAAATATTTTGAAAACGAAACGAAATAGTTTCGGAATCGCAACAAAAATTATTTCTTATTCAAACTAAAACCAAAAAAAGAACAGGAAAAACTTCATAGTATTTAGAGAGCGCAAATGCAGCTACTTCTAAAACACTGATAAATTGATACAAGAGTAATACTTTT
>JAPMOR010018363.1:149227-173507 GCA_026543865.1 Argiope aurantia | reverse complement strand
TGGAAACGAATTGGGCGACAAAATAGATATTACTGGAAACTTACAGAATTTTAGTGACTGAGCCATAGGAACCAAGATATGCCTAATTGTTCCAGAACCTTCATTGCCCGCCTCCGAGAATTATAAAAGGCTGGCAGTCTCATGAGCGTCTGGAGAGACCGTAGAGAAGTTACGAAGATTCTCTCCTTCTGTTGAATTCTGTTTGGCCGCTTTGTGTGCTGTGGTTGTTATTATTACCGATTACTACTTGTGGGCTACTGTTTGTTGTTTGTGTTCGTCTCAGCTGTGTATTTGCTATCCTTGTATTAGTGTCATTGTGTTTAATAAAAGTCGTCGTTCGTTACAGAAATGTTTATTTCATCAGACAACAAATAGAAAAAGAACCCCGAATTTCGTAACAATATATATATATATATATATATTAGAATTATTTTTTTACCATCAAAAAACTCAAAAGACAAAACTTTTATGTTATCAATTTCATTTCCGCGTAATATTTTATAATTTTAATAAACTTTACAATTTAGTTTCACACACAAGTTTTTAATTCTTATGATGAAATAATGCAAACTAATTTCATTGTTTCATCAAATCAGTCCAATATGCACTTTTAAACTGTGTTACAAATTAAAATTTTTTAAAAATTACTTTTTTTCGTCATTAACTTAGAAATAGTCTTTTTACTTTCGCTTTTATTTTATTATATATATATATATATATATAATATAATTTGCACGTGCATTATTTTGTAGTAGATTCTATTAAATTAATGTTTTTGGCATTCTTATTAAATATCAAGGTGAAATTTTTAATTTATGCATTCCATATTAATATTTTATAAGCCAAAAAACTAGTTTTCTGTCGAATGCGTTAGTCGCCAAAGGCGACGAGTCATCTTTATTTTGGAAATACTGTATGAATGCGAATGGCACAATTAATATAGCAATTTCGAAGAACCATTCTGCCTTACGGATCGAGACCTTGATAAAATCTACGTAAAATAAGTTACTAGTAATGCAGCAATTTTACTTTAAAATATAAGCATAAGGGAAATCAGATGGGAAAGGAAAAATATAGCAATCATTCTTTTGTTATGATTTTACCAGTTTATGGTACGTTTGTTTGAACCACTCAATGTCAAATCAACTCTGCTCTTTGAATTCTACTCAATCAATCATTTGAAAGACGATTTTGGTTATCGGAAAAGAAATCAGTCTCCAAAAAATAACAAATTAAACTAATATTAAGAAGCTTAGAACAAGAAATCGCTCTGATCGATGTGCTGATGGAGTGCCAGAGCCCGCACGAGCTAAGCGATTTGTTATGAGAAATGAAACCCCCTGTCTTGCAACTGTAAGATCTTTTAAAACCTAAGTTACTTTTATGCCTACATATCAAGCTACTTGAAAAAATAATTTGAACCCCAATAACAATAAAATATAAAAATATGAATCTCGAGCATTTCATTACATCTTATGTTAGTAGAGACATAATATTGAAGAAACAACAATATAAAGTATAGCAAATATTTTTGCATAATACTGGAAAAACGGTACTATTACAATTTGTAATATTGCTTCCATTCTAGTTAGGTAAGGAAGGGAGATTTACAGATAGCTCTGACAGATGATGAATGCATGCAGGGTCAATGTCCCCATCCTTGCCATCAAGCTTGGCAAATATTTGACAACTTAGCGATTATTACGGCAAAAAGGATCTCGAATATTTGAGAACCATGGCGATGATTGCATTAAGACTCTAGTTCCAGTGCTTGCACTAGAACACTCCAAGATATCGTAGATAACTCCACAATGTTGAATCTACTTTTGTACCCCATAAACAAAAGGCATAGCATGATGTTTTTCGATAATTTGAATGTCATACAATATCGATATCGCAAAAATATCAGCAATTAGGCATTTTATGCTAATATGGAAATCAACTGAATTTCCGCATATCTGAGTCATCCAAATTCCTGTTTTATTCGGATAGGTGGAATTCTACACATAATATAAGTCAACGGTAATATTATCCCCTCGATTATCATGTACCAGAATGGAGCATTTTCTGTTTAATTTTGTAATATAGTGAAGAAAATCGTGTATGCGTTTTGAGATGTACGATTTAAATTTAAAGTCTAGTGCTTGTGGCAGGCTGAATGACTCTAAAATTTGCTGCTGATATACAATTATGAAGGAAAGACAACACATCGAATTTTGTTTATCTTAGAGCGTTTTTTAGTTATAGAGTTCTGAAACATATGAATATGCAAATAAACACAGAATCTACATATTTAAGATTTAATATAGTGTCAGACATTTTGGAGATTTGTCAGACACATCAAACATTAAAATTCGGCCGTACAATTTATTCCAATTTTGAGTCACGCAAATGCAGATCTACAGGCACTTGATCCTAGGAAAGTTAGGATTTAAAATTTGATATAATCTACAATTGTAACAACAAAATATATATTAAATAATAACCAAATTTCATTCTTTTTGCTTATTATTTTAATGAGTTATTGAATTCATATTTATACTAGCAGAACATTGATGATGTGATCCAAAATTTGACAGACATTTACAATTGTTGCACGTACCAAGTTTCACTTATCTAGCATGTTGTGTTTTAGAGTTTTCCTGTTTAAAGACAGAGATTAAATAAACGTAATTCGAAAAATTGTTGAGTTCCTTTTATTCGCAAAATGGGAAGTCTAAAAACGAATATCTTAATCATTTTTTTGACGATTACAATATAAATTCTATGCAATAAAAATAATAAAACCTTAATTATTTCATTTTAAAATGATAATTTTATCAATAAAAATCCATTCTATTATGCTAATCGGAAATATAAAATGCAGATGTGTCATTACTTTTTAATGAAAGAGTTCCAATAAGTTAATAAGGTCAGATATTTTATTTCAAAATGAGTAATTTCTTGCTAAACTCGCATTTCTTCATTTATCTCAATATCCAATACTTGCAAATAAATGTTTAAATTTCTTTTCACTCAAAAAAAAGAAGTTTTCCTTCGTTGCCATTTAACGAAGGAAATTCTAAGCGGCAAAAATGGTCTTATTTAAAATAATCGCTCTTCCTTTAAGTTATATCAAGGGACCAATTGAGCTGATAAATTAGAAAATACTATTCTTCAAAATATACACACACTTCGATTCTAGTTATTTCTAATGAAAATAAGACGCAGAGCACTGAAAAGATTTATACTGAGTTAGGTTAACAACATTCAGATATCTCGGGAGAGCCATTGCGGCAACCGCTTAATGGCATTGCTATAAATTTATCCAGTAGCAATAATAAGCGTTTAAAGCTGGCTTAATTTGATGTTTTAATGGTTGTTATAATTCGAGGATAACTTCCAAAACTATTAATTCTTCTCAATCAGAATATGGGAGGATTTCTAAGATATGAATGTTAGATTACGATTATCGACTATGAATTGTCTGAGAATATTTCATCTTTGGTCATTAACATTTTAGATATGTTTTACAGAGATGACGAACTCATTAAATAAAAAACGAAGAATTCCGATTTCATCTTTTATTATAGACTAATCTCCACTAGCGACCAATTGATGAATGCTAATTGAAAATATCAATTAAATTGTTTAGGTAACTTTATTTTAATGCTAACATATTATAAACTTTAGATTCCGATAGACATAATCCATACTATTTTAGAAATATCTTACAAAATTATGCTTATTGTGCTGGTATTTTCATAATTTTCTGCCAATATTCAATTATATTACAGAAAAAAACAGGTTGCTTAAAAAAGGGCACACTGTAAAATTTCTTCATTATTCATTAAATTAAATCGTATTTACAAGTACAAAAAAAAATTTTTATTTTGTTGAAGTCTGTTTTATAATGAAATCTAATCAACATGAAAAAATAAATCGAATTTTCATATCTTGATAATCAACAAAAAAAAAGGGGGGCATTGGTGAGCAACATAATAAATAGCAACAATGAAAACTAATTGTATTTCACATCAATAATGAAATAAATTGTTATTAATTATGCTAAAAATCTTTTTTAATTAATGGAAGATAGAAGAAAAAATATGTACGCAAAAAAAAATTGCTATCACTGATAAGATAATGTTTTAAATTTTCAGATAATGTAAAATCAATCTTGTAATATTTTGAAGGTTATGGTGAATTTCGTTTAATTTTTAATTAATTTAATTTTTTTTAAAAGTCCTTTTTTTCACACTTTCAAAAATATATATGTGTCAAGTATTTGTAAGTCAAATGGTTTGGACTATAGAACACCAACACATACGTATTCATCTTTATTATTAGTAATAGATATATAATAGCAGTAGATATTTATTATTATTATTAATAGTAGTAGTAATAGTAAAGTCGATATTTATTATTATTATTAGTTATAGTTGTATATATTTATTATTAGTAGTAGTAAGAAATGTATTATTATTAGTAGTAGCAAATATATAATCTCAAAACACCTTATTAAAATGGGAATTCTGGCAGAAACTAGCGGGAACGTTCTCCTTTCGTCTTTCTCATATAGTTGGATGATACAGCACCTCTTTTGATTTTCTTTATAAGCATCTACATCTCCAAAAAGTAATGTGAAAGATGTGGAAGAAGCCGGCAGACTTTCAAAGGTAAAGTTAAACCACAAGCATGCGTATTACCTCCCTTTCCTCAGCTTCTGAACAGAGAAACGATATATACAGTATTTTTTTTTTATACTTTTATGATTAAAATCGAGTATGACTTTTGAAGTTTTTCTTTCAATGTGGAAATTTGCATATTTTAATATAAATCTATAAGTATGCTACCAAAAACGCATACAGAACTTCATAGTATTTATCGAAATCATTGTCTTTTTAATGATAGTGTTCAAACACAAACAAATATACAGATGGATAAAAAGTTGTTCTGTTGACGGATTTAGTCCAAAATTAAAACGGAGCTATATTTCTGATAACAAAACTATATACCAAATTTCACTCCAATAGCTCTTAGCATTTATGAATTATCGAGTATCAAAGCACTTAAGACAGATAGACCGATGAACTTCCTTTTAAGATATTTCGTCTGAAATTTCACAGAAATCCGAATTTGGTGTTATTTCTATCAAAACAAAATACTCAAAAGTCTTGTAAAGCCATCTTCAAATTATTGTACGGCATCTAGAATATCAAACAACATATTCTAGATGCCGTACAATAATTATGTGGAGATACCATACAATATCTTATTCTAATACATTAAACAACATACGAAATCTCCAACCCTCTAGCTTAATGCTTTTTTACTTTAACGTATACGAAATACAATTCTAATCATTAAAAAATTGAATGAATAATCTTCATGTTTCAGACCTCTCTGAGTCCGGAAACACAATTTTGGAATTATGTTTGTCCATCTATTAATATCATAACACCAAAAACGTTTTGGGCTAGATGAATGAAATTTGGTTTAGGAACTTCACCAAATTTATAGATCTTGAAGGAAATCGCATTCAGAGGAAATCTATACGTTCGGCTGTCCGGATACAAGTTAACACAATAACTACAAGACTTAAAGAACTAGACGGATAAAATTTGATACACAAATTTAACATTAAACGTCGAATTTTGAACCAAATTTGTGAAAGAGTTGTCCGTCTGTTGGTCTGTACTTCACATGCATGTAAATTCAGTAAATTAAGTAACAGAAATTTGATATGAAATCTTGTGATAACAATTGTAATTTTATATCAGACTTCGTTTTCAATCAGTCGGAAAAAAAGGCGTTCAAAATATATATTCGATTTTTAGGTACTTGTCTATCAACCTCACTCGGGAATTAATCGCCAAAAAAGAAAAGAAAAACTCCAAAGATCGATATTTATTACTATTGTTCGTCAGTGCCATGCAATTAATACACAATATCATATTTTTACTTTGCCAGCTGCTGACATTACTGGCACTGGCACAGGCACACAACTCTTAGGTGTGCAAATAAGGATCAAAGCACTTGTGATATTCACGGTTTTGTTTAAAGTTTTTATAAAAGGAAGGTGACTGGGATAATATATTTATTAGAGGATAACCGAGAAAATTTCAGGGGGGGGGATTATTCCCGCTGATTTAGTTATCTTGTTGACAGAAACACAAAACGGCAGATGGACAGAAATGGGGGAGGGGATGTGTTTTTCAAATTTAGGAAAGTCTGAAAAGTGAAGAATCGTCAAATTTTAAGATCGAATTTTTTGAAAATTACAACTTTTTACTATACTTTATACATTAATAGAAAAATAGAAAAAGAAAGTTATATTTCAAATATCTTTTCAAGTTGATGGAAGAAAAATATCCGAATTTTTTAACTACCCGTCGTAAGCTATTTCGGTCTGTATTCATTCGTAATAAATTAATTACACATTGGGTAACATACCTGAGACAGAGAAGAAAAGTTCCACTGAGGCAAATCTATTCCATAAAGGAATAGCATGTAGATGGATATCTCTACCAGCCATCAGAAAAAATTCTATTAACACAATATCTATACTCCTCTCGGAACAAAATGCCCCAAAATATCGTGACGAAATCTTAACCATATATCATCAGAATTTCGAACAGCATGGCAGGTCATACTATATCTTGGACTAATAAAGTCCATTCCTACAGAAAAAAAGTTAAATTCTTCCTTTAGTGGTGTATCGAATTTTTCGAGTTACTTTGTCATAAAAACATCGACTGCTGTTTTTATAACAAAATAACTCGACATTTTGGTGTGGTCTTGCTTAGATTTAATGTTTTGCTTTAATTTAATGTCATTGCTTTATAGATATTAATTCTTATCTACAAAAACCTCAATTTATTGGGATTTCCGGGTCACGAGGGGTCAATACTTGGACAAAAATCAAATCCCTCACAGAAAAAAAAACTGGTTTGAATCCCTGCCTGAGGGTGATCCTTGATAAAGTCTTAAGGCCATATTCTTCCTTCCCTTCTTTTTTATTCCATTTAAAATTCCTTTTTTGCCTTTAAATAATATTTACTTCTAATTTGAATAAGTTCATTTGTATTTTAGATGTAGCAGCATTGGCGCGCTCGAAATCAATGTACCTTTCTTTTAATAGTTTTAATTCAGAAAATGTTTACTTTTTAAGTTTCTTAAAAATTGCTTTAATTTTTGGTTGATAGTTTCAGGCAAGTTCAACTAGTGTTAAGGGGGAAAAAACAATAACTGGACAGGTAAAAAATACAGGTATATCTTATTTAGGTTGATTTCTTATTAGAGTGGAATTAGGTCTTAGGTTGATTTCTTATTAGAGTAGATAGATAAAAGCTTTTTCTCATTTCTCACACCGAAAATAGTACAATCTATGAAAGATGAATGTACTTCTTATAAATACTTCCATAAATCCAAGCACCCTTCACTACCGGAATCAAACAGTGTCACCATATAATCAAATATTATAACTGAAGCTCGGATATTGCATTCATAAAACAATGACTGGAAAATGTAATGGAAATTAATAGACTTAAACAATCGTTTATTGCATAGAAAGATATTGTGATTATCTGGAAAGTAAATTCTAATTATTCAGAAATTCTATTTTGGTATGATTAGTAAAAAACAAATTATTATTCTATGTATACTAATGCATGAAAGTAATTTCTATTATCACAAAAAATTTAACAGCTTGTAATTTTTAAAAACCAGCAGTTTCTCATAATATTAGGAGAGAATTTACTTTCAATCATTTTTTTTTCAGTAATATATAAACTCAACTTTAAAATATAATATGAAATAAACAAATCACCTTGAGCACAGAAACTGAAATTTTATTTATTATGCATCACAACAGCTACATTCAAAAACTTTTAACACCTAAATTAAATAATTGGCACTATTTAAAAGGGCATTTTATTTGAAAAATTAAAGCATTAATTTTGAAAAGTTATATACACAGATAATTTTTTTAAAGAATTTAGAGGCCAGCCTCTAATTTTATAAAATTTTATGACTAAATAAGAAACAAGACTAAATATTCAATACCTTACACATTAAAGCATGCAACGAGATTGTGTACATCTTAAGTTTATGTCCAACATCTGGAAATCACTCAAAAGAAGGCACAGTGAAAATGTTTTCAAGATCAACAGATAAATAGTACAATTAGAAGCCAGTTTCAAAATTTTGAATGTAACAAGCAGAAGATAAAACAAGGAAGCACTGATAATGCAACTTCCTTTTAAATAATTTTTTAAAAAATCTCTTATATAACTCTAGTTGTAAAGCAATATTTTAAGGTTCAAACCTCAATATTTGGTTTAATTTTGTTTGCATTTGAGCATTTGGAAAGAGATATTTTACAATAATAATAATATACAATGATAGAAAACTTTTATTACTTAGCATATACATTTCAAGCAGTAAAACAAGATGAATTACTTTGTTATCCATTACTAAAAAAAAGTATAACTTTAAACCATTTCTAGAAATATAATAGTACAATGGATTCTATTACATCAAATTACAAGAAAATTTAATTTGTAAAACAATCCTAAAATCAATGAGCAAAGCCACACATTTATCAGGATCAAAATACGATTAAATCAACATTTCATTGATAAATTTAGCATATTAATTTACTTTGAACAAAACAAATCGATTTTTTATGAGCTTAATAAAATGGAAATTATTACTATTTTTTAAACAAATGAACAAAAAAGTGCCCATGTGAATAAAAGGACAAACTTTGGGGGGAGGCAGTTTTGGGAGAAAAGGATGGTTTATTTTATAGAATTAAAAAGAAATTTCACTAAAATATATTAATATGGTTAACAACGCTCACAAATAAAAAATAAACAATATTATAAAATGTACGAAATGCAAATAAGTATATACTTACATGTAACAGTTACTTTCTTCTGATTAACTAAAAGATTGTGCATTGTGTCAAGTTTGAAGTCCAAAGTCCTTTCCTTAGGATTCACAGTTAGATTTCAATAAATTAAGATTAACTATAAAACAATTGTTTGGGAATTTAAGATTTCTATCATAATACTCTAAAATAAGTTAACTCTCTTATCTTTTTAATATGATTTTTCCCTTTACGATTTAAATTAACTAAGTTGCTAAACATTAAATTAAAAAACAAGACAAATAAATGGCAGTGTATTTGCTCTTATAACATTTAATAAAAACTTCAACAAACACACATATAAAACTGATGACTCGATTAAATAGGGCGAAAATGAACCCTACTGACAATAAAGAAGAGGACATGAAAGAAAAAGAATGAAAATCACTGGAATGTGATTTTAAATACTTTATACACTGAAAATAAATTACTTTACAACATGATAGGAAACAGCAGAAAAACAGCACGATACATAAGGCAATACATTTTATACTATACAAATCAGGTATCGATGAACATTACTCAGATAAATGATATCTATAAAAATCCGAAGAGACAATGCTTATCTTATTACATTATATACAAAATTATACAAAGCATTTTACAAAATTGATTGCACATGAAAAAGTTCTCAGATTGACAAGATTCATCAATGAAGTATAACTTCGAAACATCAGGTTAACAAAAGATTGAAGAAAAAAAAGGAGATATACAATATATTTTTTTACTTAATTATTGAACTGTCTACTTTTTGTTCAAAAATAACAAAATAATCTAAGATGTTGATAAAACATTTTTTAAATATTAAAATAGAAAAATTCTAAATATCTCCAAAAGTATACATTAGGAATTTTCAAAATATACACATGGAGTATATAAAAAAAAACCTGATTATCTAGACTGAAATAAATGTTCAAAAAACAACTAAAAAATGTTATTTAATTCACAATTAAAATAATAAATTCAAAGAATAAAATGAAAAAAAGAAATATTAAATGCTTTAGAAAAAAATAAAATTGGAATTAGAGTGGCCTTCTTTCAAAAAGTGGAAATTATATATAATTTATTTTATTATATGCATATCTAATTGTTATAAATATTTTAAAATATATTGACAAAAATAATTATTCAACCATAAACAATAATTTCAATAAGTAGACTTTTCTGCTCTTAAAAATATATGAATCTCTTGTATCATAATTTCTATTTTAAAGTAAAAAATGAACACTATGTGACAAAGTATTTCAATAGAGCATCACAGCATCTTTAAAAGGCGATTTACAAGTGAGTTACTTGTCATAGATCTTAATTGTAAATTAATGCATTCTTATGAGAATATCACATAAATTTAGAAAGTTGGACAGGCATTAGACAGGACATTATGTCTTGCAGCCATATCAATCCACTCCACTCTTCGATCATTAATTGCAATATTTCTAAGGCATCCAATGAAGTTATTCCTGTTGTGAGCAGCACCAATTGGTACATTGTCTAAAAGTGGGGGGAATGTTGCAATTATCAAAACAGAAAAACAATACCTTTATTAATATATTATATCATATATATATAGAAGATTAAAATATCACAAATTAAATGAAATTAATATAAAAGTAGTGAATTTAATTGTTTTTATGTAATGAATATTGCTAATGTTATTTTGATAATATTCAAATATTGATAAGGTTCGGGACATTTTCATATTTAGAAAACATACTCAGATTTTTAAGAAAGGAATATGATAAAACTAAAATAAATTAATCTAATAAGTGAAAAACTTGCTATTAAGGAATTCTTGTAAGACAATAGATATTTTAAAACGATACTAATATGAAAAATAACATTTATGAATATGTCAGTTAACTGTTTATGAAAATATTCAATTAATATTTGAGTTAAATTCTAATAAAAATAAAATTTCCATAAAAAAATTTTAAAAGAAAAAAAAGAATGAATGAAATTTTAAAAAATTAGTCTTTTTTCTATTAGCTTACATTTTTGCTTAACTACATAAAATATGTTAGTCATGAAACAATATCATTCTCTTTGAATAGTTAAAATTATAAATAAGTTAACAGATGCAATAATGATGAAATTATAATCAAAGTAAGTGTAATTACATTGATTTTAAATCTTTAAAAGTATTTAGATTTTCTTTCTTCAGTAAATATTTTAAACACAAATTATCTAAATGGCCCAAAATATCCTGTATTTTATTTTTTGATCTTTTATTGCAGATTTTTCCTTAAAAATAAAACATATAATTATTAAATTTGAAAAATAAATCCTTACACATTACAAAAATCTTTTTAAAAAAATGGATGTGTAACTTACCAGGAATACCACCTATATAGAGGGGAGATGCAGTATTGGGTTCAAGTGGTACAGTATGACTCATTCCAACAGTTACATCAAAGAGGTCTACTTTCAAAGTAACTGATTTGTGTGCATACTGAGCTGTTACCATATGCCATTGTCCATCACATACATAATAAGAAGATTCAAATGTTCTAACGGCACTGAAAGGTTTTTCTTCATTTCCCAATAACACAGAAATAATTATCTATATGGAAATACAAAACAAAACAAAAAAACATTAATAAGATTTTGCAATGCTAATCTAATCTAATTTTGAAGCAATATTTAATACTATTCAAATAATAGTTACAAATGATGTAATATAAACAGTCACATTTATGCATATATACAAAAATTAAGTGGATTAAATAATATATTTTATTTTTCAAAGCTCAATAAACAGTGTACATTACAAAATATGACAATATATATTAGAAGCCATGCACATTTTCTCTATAATTTTCTTTGGATAACATATATTATAAAATTAAATGCATTATTTTTTGAAAAAATTATGGAATTATTCCATTGATTTGGGGGATTGTAATTACTGGTTTTACACTGTTTGCATAAGGAACATTGAAAGTGTCTTTTCCTGTTACTATGCTATAATTCTCAAAATAGTTCTATAATAAAAATGTCAAAAAACTATGCTGACAGTTTTTGCGATTATGAGATGCCTCAGCAGCATCAACTAGTGCAGTGAAACGGCAGTTCATCTTCATAGCTCCAATTAAGCATTTTCCCCAAATATCTAAATATTAGAAATCGTCTATCAAGCTAATCCTCAATCATCTTATAAGTGTTAATCTTCAGAAACCCTCTTAGTTGGCATTAAAAAAATGCTCAGTAAAATTAAAACTATAAATTACAAACTACTTTGGCATTTCTTTCAAATTTGGATATATCTTTGTTTTCTTAATTAAAAAAAACTGCATTAATACTGCATCTAAAAATTAAAAATTTAAGACTTTACACAAAGTATCTACAAAAGATCCTCTAATAAGGCAATTTTAATTACTCGCAATTATTGATATAACAAGCAGAAGCATTGATAGGTGATAAAGGTTTGAAGAAAAGTCCTACCTCCCCACCCCCTATTTTCAATATAATCGCTATAACAAAGTAAAATTTTTGTCAATATGCACTTCTGAGATCTTTAGGCGTATATGCACCTTTATGCCCTTTATTCGCACTACCATATCCCTCTAATACATAATATTATAAAAAGTCGCATCCTATTATTCTATAATGAAATTTGACTTACTTAATTATAAGTAAGTGATAAAATAAATAAAAGTATTTAAAAATATAAACTTACACTTCCATTGTCTATCTCAAGAGCTATAGATGGAACTCCATAACCTTCAGACAAAGCTAATAATAACCCATTCTGTCTAGTAGTTTTAAACTCCATTTGGATGTCTAATCGTATTCCCAGATCAAAATCACTAGCTATAAAAAATGATACGATAGATATGATATTTGACTTTTATAAATTTCATCAAATTATTCAATATTTTATAAGATTCCATTATTCAATAGATGGGGCTCAAGGATAAATATAACAATTAAATAATTTTTAACAATTTAATTCATCAAATAACAAATGTGTAACTATTAAAATAATAAACTAACAGAAAGAATTCAATTTTTAGCACACTGTAAATTATTTTCTTATTGGCGATAATAAAACTTTTCAACAAGATATTACAACACTTGACAATAGAAAAGCAGCTGGAAGCTATTTTGAATATCTGACGAGAAATAAAACTTTTAAAATTTATTTATTAACAGGCAAAAATTTATCAGATACCTCATCTAGTAAACGAAATAACACAAAAGAATATGTTACAAATAATTTTAAAAACTTCAGATAAGATATTTATTTTTATTTTTGAGCATTACCTAATATAAATCTATATTCTTACATACCATAAATTGCAAATGCATCTCCAGAAAAGTATGCTCCTGGTTCAATTGTTTGGAAACAGTGACCAACATTCTGAAGCTCACCACTGGCTATATCTAAGTACTTGCCATTTAAATGGAAATTTCTTATACATCCTTTAAAACTTTCCATCACCTTTACAAATATAATTTAAAAAATGTAAGAATAAATAAAAATGTTAATCACTAGCAAAAACTTAAAGTTCATTTTCATAAATATGCATTAACAACAAAAGAATTGCATGCTAATCAGTACAGTCCTTAAAAATTGCAAGGAAACTTGATTAAATCTTTGAAAATCACTAGTGGTATATTATGCATTATGATTAAAAATAATTAATCCTAAATTAGCATCATCCTTCTACAGCATTCATATTTCTTTTTATAATCAATAATCAAATGTCCATCTTTTCCAAGCATCAATTTTGTGAATTTTTAAGAATACAATTACTATATTTTTGTTTACATTATCTATATTCGTTGAAATAAAATTACCACTTTATGGATAGCTTCCATTTCTTCAGGTACGCCACCTACATATAAAGGAGATCTTAAAGTCAATCGTCGACGAACTTTCAAACTCAGAGGCTTCTTTTTATCATCCACACGGAATGATAAGTGTCTTCCTACCTTTATTATTGAAATCTAAAAAGAAGAGAAAAAAAATTCAACCAAAAAAAATTTATTTCTATTTTTGTCAAGTCAACTTTTAATTTACACAAAACAAATTGCTTTTAATTACAAAATCTTTTTCTGACAGTGAAAATCTTTTTTTATGATTAAATTTTCAGATGCAATAAACAAAGGGGGCTGAGAAACTGTTTCGTACATTATAGTTGAAAGTTCCTTATTAATTATCTTATAATTGATTTACTACAGTTTATTAACTTGGCTATATAACTTTACTGGCATTCTGAAATGCATTAGTTGGGAAATAAAAAGTCTTGCCAGAAATGATTTGCAAGATAAATTTTCGAAAAAGCCAAAAGCCTTGATTTTCCATCCATTATTGTATTATTATTTTTTTTAAGTGGTGCTTAAGGAAGAAAATGCTTTAGTGAATATTATGATTTTTTGCACTTTGCAAAATTATCTAAGTCCTCCTTCAATAAAATAAGATATTTTTGTTAATTTTTTTTATCCTCTCTAAGTCTCTCCCTCCCTTTAAAGCAATTTAATTTTGTAAGTAAGTTTAATGAAAAAATCAATATTATACATAGATATATTCTTGAATATTAAAAGATAAATGAAATGTAGTAATGAAAAATATCATCATAACAAACAAAATGTATAATGCAGTAAATAAATTACAAATTGTGGACATTTTCTAAAAGAATTTTAATTTATCCATAATTTTTAATCAGGCACAAAATGCTAATTATTAAATTTTTTTAATTTTATTTTTACCTCATTTTTTTATCAGTGAAAGAAATATTACTTTAACCTCTACACAGAGAAGCAGATGATTAAATTCAATCTAATATCTGATGTTACTCTTCAGAATACTTATATCTTATGTCCCCCCCCCCTTTATCCCTTTTTTCTTAATAAAAGTCCCATGATCAGAAAAGGAAAAATCTTTGAAATCAAACGGGCAACCAGCACTGGCATTATATCAATTAGTCAAAAATTCCATGTCAAACAAAAATGGTCATTGAATTAAAGGACCTTTACAAAATAGTGGCCATTCAGAAAAGTTTCACTTTAATCAATATACAAATTAATTAGTAATAATAATTCACACAATTACATAAATAATTTATATAATTATGAACAAAAAAATTATAAATTTATATGCAAAAAGTACTTTAAATAACTGGATGCAACAAAATGACTTACATGATGCCAGTTTCCATCATTCAAAGAACTTGGATTAGAGACACGACGTGCTTTTCGGTCGTACAAGTTGATCACGGCTCTTCCTCCAAGAAGCATTATTGCAAAATGAGATACAGGTGAGATATGGCCATTCTTAACTAAAGCTATAAGGCCATTTGGATAATAAGTTCGTAGGTCAAAAGTCACATTGAAGCTGAAATTAAAAACAATAACTTATACATGTAAACCTCATATACATCACAAAAGGCATTAAACTATAGAGAAAATTAAGAAAAAGCTTACTCATGTACAAAATCTTTTCTTCCAATGGCTACTTTGGCATGACTAAAAAGTTCATCTCCAAAATTTACAGCTCTTTTTACTTGATTGTAAGAAGCCATTTCAGAGCATCTTTCAAGTGGCTGGACAATCCCTGCATAAGGAGGCTCTGCACCAAACCATTCTTTCTGTGTTCTCCCAATACCAGCACCTTTGAAATCTACAGGATTACTGAAGTATAAAATCCTGCAAAAGAACAATTATTCAATAAACAGAATTAAGAAGAACATTTATATCATACTTTTGATTATTAATTTTAGAATAAGAATTGATTTCTCAAATAAATTATTTTTTAATTTGGTTACAGAAAAATAAATTAATATGTAACCAAATTAAAGAATAATGAATTGTAAAATTATAGTTCATATTATACACATATAAAATATTCATTACAAAATAAACTATTTGGATAAATAAAAGCTACACAAATATAAGTTACTTTTTTGTTTGTTTTCTAGAATTTAATATATTGCAAAAGATATTGTATAATTTGCAAATAAAATTTTTACAATATTATCAGTTTAGAGATCCTTGTTATTTCTCGATGATGAAAATGATGGATTAAATGAAATGATTGAATTGAATGTGAGTATTGGTTACCATTTTAAATTCAACGTTTTTTTTTGTTTTTTTTTTTGGTTGGTTGGTTGGTTATTTGATAGTTTTGTTTTAGCACTTACGCTACTGCAACTTTAATCCATTCATATGGTACTCCTCTATTTCTATTAATTGTAAAGGAGAAGTCTGTGGGGAGAGGGACAATCATTACTTTAAACCATCAAACCAATTAAAATTTGCAACAATATTTTCCTTTGTTACAATGAAAATCAAATAGTTTTTATTATTTAATTGAATATTTAATCCTTTATTTTTGCTCCATTATTAAAATGAGAAAATGAATGTTAAGTTTATATTTTCATTTTCTTATTCCAAATAACCCTGCAATATTCAAGGTGAACAAGTAGATGAGTAAAAAAGGCTGTATGCAATATCTGAATAAATAATAATTTCTTCCTTATTTTGTATAGACTGCATTATGTTTAAAAAAGCCCTTACATAATATTACAAAGTCATAAACATTATTATACATGCACATCAAATTTCCTTATAAATGTTTTTGGAATAGACAAGATTATTAAAATAAACATCAACCTTTTTTAAGAAGTTTAAAATTAAATAGAAACAGAAATAATTAAGGCATCAAAAACATGATAAAAAGCACTTTCTGGAAAAGAGATATTGTAATTTACTAAAATATATTTCTTAAATCCATTTTAGATAATAGGATATTGAATATATTAAGCACATATATTAGTAAAACTTTAATGTGGACATATGAAAATACAATGTTAAAATCTATTTTCCTTTACAATAACTAAATATAATCAAAATTTTTGTTTTAAATTTTCATATTTAAATGTATTATTCTATATAATATATTTTAAAAATCAATCAAATTGTAATGAAACCATAAGAAATTATTTATGCACTCATAAATTCTTAAATAAACCATTTAATTTAAATTCAATAGATTCCAAATATTAGCTGGAAATGATGATAAATAATTGTGTCAGCATTTTATAATAAACAAAGCTATAAAAGTCATCAGCAATGGAAAGATGTATATCTGCTGCAAATATTCTTGCAGCAGATTTGAATTTAAAAATAGAGGCTTTTTGAAACAAAAATTGTTAAAAATTAAATATAACCTTGTTAAAATAATTAAATAATAATTATCAGATATGTATGAAAAAATATGGATAATATTATAGAAATCCTTGAACACTTTCAAAGATAAATGAAATTAATTTTGCTAAAGACTTTTAAAATATATAGCTGTTTTTTTGTCTTATAATTAATAAGAAAATATTATCTTAAAAATGTAGCATACATATTGCGTTTCTGAGAAGAAACATACTTATTATTGAAAATCACATCTTTTATGGTTCCAAACAAAGGAGTTGCAGTTGAAAGCATAGAATTGTATTCTATTCCTTCTCTGAAGCCTCCAAAATACAATCCTCGCTGAGGAGGAGCATCAATGTCTTTGGATCCTTTAGGCAATCTATCAGATCCCACTTCTTCATCATCCACTCGCATTACAACTCTACAAAAATAAAAATCTATTATAATTTTCACAAATTTCAAAACCAGTTTAAATTGGTGTGTTATTAAGTGAAACAATCTAATGTGCATAATCTCGAGAATTCCAAATTAGAAAAAGAAAAAAAAGTAATTAATAAATTGAATAAATCTACACTTTTAACAACTGAAACAAACTAAAATATCTTTCAAGAAAAACAATTAGATTAAAATCAAAACTTAGTAAAACTCTAAAGTTAAATGCAATTAATGAAATTTTTTAATTGATAAAGTATAATTTGAGTAAGGGGAATTGTTATTATGTAGAAAGACAGCAGATTTCAATAATCAAAGTATAGTATACAATATGATTTCAAAAGGTGTCTATTCACATGAGGTCAGCAAAATCCAAAACAGGAAAATTCTACTAAAAAAAAGAATAAACAGATTTTTTTTTAATTATTGCAGGATGAAGTAAATGATCTGTAGTTCAAATGCCCTAACTATTACTGGATATGATATTATTCACAAAATTCATTTTTGCAACTCAAAATTGTGAAATTTATGAATTAAAATAGTAATTTGTTAAAATGTTCATTCATTAATTTTTATTTTGTTAAAATGAAATTATATTTTTGAAAATCTTTTTTATCACTGTTTTTTTCCTTGTTTGAACTAGAATCTATTACAGAAATTATTTTTTAAATGTATGAGAATTCATTTATCAGTTAACAACTTGACATGGAAAAATTCATGTTTTAAATAAATCAAAAATTTGGATTTTTATTTTCATGTTTCATTTTTTAATATAAAAGAATGCAAAAACTTTCTTCATAAAAAATTTGCATTTCCAAAGTAACAAAAAAAACTTTTAGTTCTAAATAAGTTATTTCTGTCTAATAACTAATTTAAATTCTACTTTTTAAAAAAAATTCTGTATTCGTTAATACAGGAAAATTGATTAAAACGTGAAATTATTTTGTTTCCCATATGATATTTACAATTTTTTAAACAGAAGAACTAAATTATGTGAAAAGATATCAAAATTTAGAGTAATTTTTTATTACAAATATGAAAATCTTTTATCAAATGCAACTAATATCAACAACATAATTTATATTTAGCTCACTTTCTATGTGTCTTTATTACAGTAACTGTATGATAATTTCCATCATTGTAGGTCTTGTTAGATTCTATAATAGCTTCACCATTTCCTCCATCAAACCTTGCTTCAATAAAACCATTAACAATAGCAACTGAATAATAATCCTAAATAAAGTGAATTGCATTAAAATTTAAATAATAATAATAAATTACAATTTCAATTTAAAAGAAAACAAAAAATCTAATCCAAAATAAAAATGCATAACTGGAAATTAAGAGAGAAAAAAAAGTTTAAAGTTAATTTAAGCGTTTTCTTTTCAACAAAAAATAAAAATACGAACATATACAATATAAGCTGTTTCTTTAAAGTGAGTAAAAGATCTTTTATGCAAATAAAACATTTAAAAAAAAACAAATATTTTACTCATTGAATTTTTTTAGTTCACAGATATTTTAAAATATCTTACAACTAAAATTAAATTTCATACTAAACTTATACTATGGGAATTTTTTTTACATCTCAGATTAATTTTAAAAAGCAATTTCATTATAATTTAAACCAAATGACAAATGGATACATTTTGCATTACATATTTTTAAAAATAATTTTAATATAATTTAAATCAAAAGAAAAATATACAAATACATCAAAATTCAGCAATTTCCTTAATGCTATTTCTATCCTTATTAGTTATTCTGTAATATTTATTACAATGAAGATATCGATGATTCATGAGAAAAATCACCTGTAAAATGTCAAAGAATCAAGGAAATTTTTAAATTCTCAAATGAACCATATCAATGCAAATAAAATAAATAATATTTTCCTATATAGGAGAACAAAATTATAAATAGCAATTATTTTAAAGCCATAATGAAACTTAAAAAGTTAATCAACAAGTTTTTATTTATGCTTCCATTTTAAACATACCTGGAATTAATCTTTATAAAACACATGATAAAGATTTACACCTTTAAAATATGCAACTTTTTAAAGTATGCATTTAACGAAACAAAAAAATTCTTGTTGTTGTTATGACTTATGGCACTTTAGCTATTTCATGTGTCACATTCGCTTGCACACCCACTTTTTACAGGGGGCACATTCACACACCTCACAGATAGAACACAAACGAAGAACAGCATGCTCGAACTAGGACTCGAACCCGGGATGCCTGGATCACAGGGAAAATGTGCTACCCCTAGGTCAGGACCCGGCACAAAAAAATCTTACAAATGATCATCCATCAATAATGTAAAAAATAGCCCTCACAATGTTCTCCAATATTTTACTTTAGTTCCTTCTATATTTAACACAATAAAAAAAATAGTTACCTTTTTCTTTTTACCTTTCTTCCGCTGTCAAATGTATGCATAAAACAAGAAAGAATATTTATAGGAAAAACAGGAAAAATATTTCTCAAATAATGAATGAAAGACATAAAAAATTGTAATTAAAACACATAAATTTATTTATTATTCAACACAATCACTCTGATTTGAAAGCCACATGTGGAACTCTAATCTTTAAAATGTAAAAAATTCTTCAATGTAATAAAAATAATGATATCCAAATATGATTTATTCACTTACCGGTCTCTTACTCTCAAAGTTTTTACCCGAATCAAATGTAGATAATAAAAGAACAGCAGAATCTCGCATGGTTTGGAAAGAGAAACTGAAACTTGCTTCCTGGTTCAATGGAATTCCTGGCATTTCAATAAAACCGCTGCCTCTAAATCCGACAGATTTTTGAGGCTAAAAATAATTTGTTTGATATGTTATTTTGCCAAATATCAAGATCAATCCAACATAATAAAAATTAAAATTGAAAAAAAGGTTAAAAATTCCAAACTAATAAAATTAACAATACTTACAATATCCTTACAACTTGCTTCAACACCAAAGGAACTATTTTGTAAAAGGTCAAGAGGTGTTGAATCTATCTGAAGATCTTTCATGCAACCAAAAAATTTCTGAAATGTTATACCACTCCATCTAAAAATTCAAAGGAACTGTGAATATTTAATGAAGATAATAAAATGTATGTATTCATTGAAAGCTGTCAGGTACAAATAGTTAAAGTTATACAAGAAAAAGAAACATAAAATCTGAATGATGCAAAAGTTTTCCTCTACTTAAACTTACAAATTTATCGTGAAATTGGGAGGAACTCCTCCATAATACAAGAAACTTTTTTGAAGTTCCATGGTTGAATTACTATTTGCTGGAAGTTGTCCATCATGATATTCATCCTCCACTGCTAAACGACCTAAAAATCAAGTAATTTCTTTGAGGATAAAAGTCCATAATTTTTATTCAATAATATACTGTCAGATTTTTCATTAAATCTTATAAATTGAATGCAAAAACGAATGAAGACAAAACATACGTTAGAATCATTTAGAGATTTAAACATAACAATTCACTTTAGAGATTTAAAAATTTTTAAACTGAAATGCTAATCATTAAGATAAAAAACCTAAATTCTACTATTGCTTTTAAATAAATATGAATAAAAAATTCAGTTTTCTGTAGAAAAAACTTGATTAATAAGTAATTAATTTAACCTATTTATTTTAAATTGCTTGATACCTATTGCTATTTCCTATGATGCATAAGCATGAATAGAAATATAATTTAATAATAAAAATAAATTACCTTGCAAATTTTCTCTTTCAGCTGCAAGTCGTACCCAATTCCCTGTATTATATTTCTGATTTGTTTTCAAAACTGATCTAGATTGACTTCCTAAGTTAAACTGATACACTACATATCCATCCCGAAGTTCTAATGATACAAAATCTCCCTACAAAAAATAAAATACAATTAGGAACGAAATATTTATGGCATAAAACATATTAAGAATTGAATTATACCCAAAAAATTAACTCACGTTTTCGATATTGGGCGCAAAAAATAACAAGGCATCTTCATCAAATGTTTTAAAACGCAATGTCACAACATAGGAGCGTTTTTTATATCGTTTGATTTGTGGAAGAATAGCATATCCATCCCCTCTAAAACTATATGCTGTAAAATCAGCTTCTTCAGCAGCTCTAAAATATAAATTCAGAAAAGAAAACATAAATTAAAATATTACATAATATACAGATGAAATTTTATTATGCATTTTAAACTAAGTAATTATGACTGAACTGCTTTTAATATATTATTTTAACCAGTTCTGTTTCCAGTATCCTAGCACCATAAGGATACTGTTCAGTTTTATTCAGTATCTGACATAAACAAATATTATAACATTAAAGATTTATCTTATGCTAAATCAATTTATTTTTAGTTCTAATATAAGATACTAGATTATAAATGTAAATAGCCAACACACAAAAAAATACTAAATTTATCTGTTCTATTTACTTCAATAACTTCAGTTCAAACAGATTCTTTACTAACTTCCCAAGTTATCACATTTTTATTTATTTATACCTATGAAATAAAAGTATTATAGCATTATGATCAATCATGTGCCAAAATTTGCATTTAAAGTCAACAACATTTACTAATAATTTGCTTATTAAAAAGAAATTAACCGAATTATAAATAATATTAAACTACAGTCATTAAGAAAACAATGGTAATACAAGAATATCCTCGGATGAAGTTTGCATTTCAAAGAAAAGTTCTTCTATAGATTATTAAAATCTTTTATGAAATAATTTTAGCTGTATAGTACTTAAAAGTTATTTTAACACTCCAACTTTTACTTTTAAAAAAATAATTACTGGTAATTAATTAAACTTGCTGAATAAATATGGCATGAAAATGTTGTTTAAAAATATATTTGTTTTCAACAGTTTTTTTTTTCGTGTGCATGTGTGTATGTGTGTTTTGTGTGTGAAGGTTAAATTAAGATATTTCAATTAGTAACTCTGGGGAAAAAAAACAATTTTTAATATATAATACACTAATTCTGCATTTCAATGCAGTGTGAATAAAAAAAATATTCAGCAGAGGTGAATATAGTTTTCTGATTCATAAAAACATACTCAGTTTAATGTAACAATCATAATAGAGGCTTTTTAAATATGGCCAATTTGACTTCAATAATTATATAATTCACTTAAAAATGAAAAGTATAGAAGAATTACTAACCCTTCTTTGCACCCATCACAACCTTGATTTGTAATAAAATTCCACAGACCAACTTTCTTGCCCTCCAAAACTACCTCTGAAAGACAACCTGCAAAATTTCTAGCTTTCAACTCTCGAGGGACCTGTAATATTAATAAGTCAATTAGTTTTTTCCCATTTGAAAATCAAGAAATATAAATATACTGAAAGAAAAAAATATTTACACGATAGCCTTTTGGAGTTCCACCAATGTAAAAAAATGAATCTGAATCCAAGTCCATTTTTGAATATCCTGCAGGTGAAGCACCTGTTACTGCATATGGATCACTTTTCTGACCAAAGGGAGTTGGTTTTACACTGAGAGTTGCAACATTCCCAAATCTGTAAAACAATGAAAGGAGATAGCAATAAATCTAATGAATTTCCTAATATTTTTTTATCTAGATAAATCAAATATGAATTTTTATATAAACTTTTCCATTTAATGAAAGTTTTTATCTTTCATTTTTTCCTATCAATTTATATTAAACAAGTATGAATTATTTATATTTTCATTTGACAATTTAATATATAAATATACATATGTAAATGTCTTTATATTTTCAGTATGTGATTGCATGTGTGTATATAGTAATTTTAATTTATCTATATTCTATAAACAAATTTCTAATCACTCGAACCCTTCAATTTTTGGAAAGTGCAGCTTTTTATCTTCCATTGTGATTTTATCAACATGTGCCAAACAAAAACGCTGTATTAGTAGATTCCTTTTTAAACTACAACAAGTTACTTTCCTGCAACTTCTCATTTTCCAACTTTCTACCTTCCTCTTTAGACTGCATCTCTCCTGGCCATGATTTGTATACAGAAATCCTGATCATGAATAAAAATTGGAACTACTTCCCTAACATAACAAAGAATAAAAGATATTGTTAAAGAACTCCACCCCTCCTTCTCAAAGAATATCTTGCTTGGGTGTGAAAGAGAGACAGACAGAATAATAAACAAAAGGAGATTTTTACAGAATATCTATTATAACATATGAAACATATCCTACCTATTTATTTCAATTTTATACCATCGATCATCTTTCAACAATTGCTCATCATTTGTTTCAATAGTTAAATTGTGTTGTATAACTTGACTTCCACCACCAGCATTCCATATGAAACGAATTTTTCTATTGACCATTTCTACAATCATAAAGTCCTCCTAAATAATAAATTTTTAAAAATATTAAGGAATAATAATTGAGAAAATATATACTTTCATTGAAAGTAAAATCCTCTATTTTTAACTTACATTTCCTTGAAAATTATTATCTAGCATAAGCAGTATTGAATTAAAGATTAATGAATTACAATGAACTTTTTATGAGGTATATTAAATATGGTGTTGAAATGCCTACATGCATTTAAAAAAAATGCAATGGCTGCAAAAAACTTCAAGTGATCTCATGTACCAATACAAATGTTGGTAGTCAAATTAAGCCTATAAAAAAAACTCTTTTCATAAGTCTATAAAAAGTTAAATTTCCATATTGTACATACAATTTCATAATTTAACAAATAATTAAAATATTGCAAAATGAATGGTGATTATCCAATTAAAATTTTTTAGCCAATT
>JAPMOR010018363.1:117942-136272 GCA_026543865.1 Argiope aurantia | reverse complement strand
AACAATTATGCCAATCTATATTATATGTAAATATATATTTAAAAAACTACAATTATGTAATTACTTTACAACCAAACTAAGTGGATTAGTGCATTTAAAAACAGCAGTGCATTTGAATAATAGCTAAACCAATGTGTGATAGTAGAATCATTTAATTCACTGAATTACACTCCAATTCCATTTAAATTATCTGTGGGAACCTATTTTTTTTTCCCTTAACCATGCTTAATATATCATCAAATGTAACATAATAAGAAATGCTATATATTTTTTTAAAAATCTGTAAAAATGTATTATGATATCAATAAAATGTCTTTCACAAAAACACACCTGGAAATATATTATTTTCAGATATAAGTAATAACTTCTCAGGCTACAAAGTGATATATAGATTCAAATGAACTGTAAATCTTTGTATTAAAAAAAGGGAAAAAATCTTTTTAAATTAAATTCAGAAATTAACTTACTTGCAAAGAAATAGTTTGATTATCATAAGTTAGAAGTGGAATCCAAGGTGGAGGTGCAAAACTTGAAATGTTATATTTTAAATAAGACTCAACTAGGAATTCAGCATCATTTAAAAGAGGTCCAATGCATTCATCATCACAAGCTTTTAAAAAAAGAAAGGAAGTATAATCTTTTGCATAAAAAAATATTGCCAAGTTTACAAAATGATTTCATTTTTTTAAAAAAGCTGAATAATTAAACATGTAATTCTATAAATAAAAGTAAATTATCATTTATGTGAGCTTTTTCATTATCAAAAAAAAATCTGCATACAACAATTCTTACGTTAAAACTTCACTTTATTAAACTATACTATATAGTTTAGGAATAAATATTAATTATTTTAGATATATATATTTTTATATATTTCTTCTTTAAGATACCAAGTAATAAAATTACTGAACTAATATCCAGTCTGTCAGTCTAAAAAATTGAATGATAAATATCTTCTTTATATACAAATGATAACAATTTTGTTGATATGCTCAATAATTTTATCAGCACGTTTATCTGAATTAACTTTTCAATCAGAAACATTGTTAAAATTTATGAATTGTTATCTTAAAAAATAACAGAAATTTAAGAAAAAGTGGCAATGAATTTTCAAATTATTATGTAGCAAAACTTATTATGCATATAATCAATTTATTTAGTCTAATTTTTAAATGTAATTCCGTTATTAGAAATGATGGAATCTACGTTTTTAAACCTACTGATTATGTTTTGACACTTCGCAACATTTGTAACAAAGCTTACATATTTAATATGTTTAATAAGAAAAAGCTTTTACATTGTATTCTTACATTTGCATTGAACATTTGTCAATATGTGTTGAACATTCTGATACTTCACAACCTTTATAAGAAAGCTTATGCATTTAATAAGCTCAATAAAAAAAAGATTTTACATAGTTTTCTTACATTTGCATCCAACATCTGTTAATATGTGCCGAGCACTGCACATGGTACAATCTCTCCCGCCAATTCCTCTTCTGCAATAACACTGACCAGTCATTCTATCACAAACTCGATCCAATGAACCATATGGGTTACAATTACAAGGTTGGCAACTGCCACCTGGCATAGTAGGGACTCCATAATATCCAAGAGAACACCTGTAAAACATTTTTTGATTAAAAACATAAAAAGTAAACTCATACAAAATAGGACCAGAAATTTTCATGATGAATATATGTTGGAAATTAATTAGAATTAAGTTAGAATTCTGATGTAAACTATTTACTTGAATTTATAATTTAGTTTAATAATATTTCAACAAGCTATTAATATTCAGTAATATTCTATATACTATGAAATCAACTATATAAGCAATTCATCAATGCTTTTTTTTCCAAGATAAAATTAGAAAAAATAATAAGCCTCTATCTTGCAAATTAGAAAGTTTTAAGTTGAAAATTCAAATGTTTGTAATTTTAGCTATTTTTTTAAACATAAATTAACTCTCTGGAATGTATCATTCCAAAATTTCTAGTAAATATTAGAATAGAAATATGTAGATCCATAAACATAAATTTTTAAAAAAACATACCATTATAAAGATATTCTCAAAAACAATGCACACATACCTTTCGCAGTGCTTTCCTTCATACCCAGGCAAGCAATTTGTACAATTATGATCATAAATATCCCCTTCACAAGTGTCACTAAAACTGTTTTGATTGCAAAAAAAATTATTAGGTAAACCAAAATTAATAAATTTCGCTGCTCACAAAAGTATTAAATGAAGCAAAATTAAATTGTACCTATTATCTACTAAAGGGCATTCGCAAGGATTACAACCACCAATTTTTGGATCTCCATAAAAGCCTTTAGCACACAAGTCACAAAAAGCCCCAGCAGTATTTTCTTTACAATTCTACAAGGAATAAATTAAGCAAATAAAATTTTGAACAACATCTTAAGGCATTGTATAAACAATGATAAAATTAGAATTTTGAAGAAGCTTTAATAATTCATTGTTTACCAAACAATGACCAGTTTCTGGATCACAAGTTTCACTCCTGCCATTGCAAGGACAAGGTTCTGAAATTCCAATTTGATCAAATAAATCAGTACTGTTTTCTAAGTTCAATTTTCGCTTTCGATAGTAACCTTTACCAGGATCCTAAAGAGAGAAAAAATCTTCATTAAAAACTGTTTATAAGTATTTTCTTTTTTAAATCTACTTTTGACACAATAGAATTACAAAAAATTACTAAAGTAACTATACAAACCTGACATGATAACCCCCCATATTCTTCAGGGCAAGTGCAAACTTCTATTCCAACAGCAACATATGGAGAAGCAGGGGTTGGAGACAGAGGTACTGCTATTTCCATACTAACATCTTTTAATCTATAATTTAATCCAGAATATAAAATTTAATATTAAACAGAACATATCAAAATAAATTGGCTTTTCATTCATCAAAATGATTTTAAAGGATAATAACACTATTAGCACAAGAAACTGTATGATATTTCTACGATGTTGTTCGATATTCTGAAAACAGGACGAATCGTGAAGATATCATAACAATGTTTAAGTTATTTTGTCCTAATTAGGAACTCTTTTAGTTAGTTAATCAATACAAATGCAAATAACTCACCTCAATAAATTTCCACTATAAGCATGTTTAGGAAGATAGATATTTATATAAGCAAAATTTAACATCAATTTATTAATAAAGCAAATATATGATTTATTTATATATGTAAACGTTGGCAATTAATTTTTATACAGTATACAAACAAATATGATATACAAACAGCATTATAATTGGCATTTTCATAGTAAAAAAAACTTCTATAATAAGCAATAAACAAGCAAATATTGACTTAATAAAAATAAATTTATTAAATCTATCATTATAAATTAAAGTTAGTAATATCTTATGTTTATTCTACATGAAATTCACTCCAATAATGCTAAAAAATAAAGTTTAATTTGAGTATAATAGACATAATTATATACTCATATAAATTTGAAAGTCAAAAGTGAAAATTTAAATCAATGTAACCTGGCTATTTTCACATCTGCACCTTCAGTGGCTCTGATCAGAATATGGTGCACATTCTGTAAAACTAACATCATCAAAGACCTTGTGACACGAACTTCTGGATTCTCATACTGAGTCCACTGATCCTAAAAGTATATACGTATATATTTTTAAAAATCAGTACAACTGACCCTTCAAATTTTCCCCAGTTTAAAGCAATAAAATGAAAATATTTTTGAAAATAAATTTATGTACAAATGCAAGCTAAACACATTTAACCAATAACCTCAGATTTATTTAGGCATCTATCTTCTGAATCACCAGGTTGGTATAAAATGGTCATCACTGTTCCATGCAACTCTTTTGAATGTACACCCCATTATCAACAATGTGACCAACATAACCAATTCTTATTAATATATCCTACAGGGAAACTAAAACCTGTTTTACTTATTTGGTAACTTCTCACTTTCATATATATAGATATATATAAACCAAAATTATGCTTTTAAAGGATATCCTTTAAATATAAATGCTAGACTTAAATTTGGTGCATTTTTTTAATTTATTTATTCTTCTAATGAATGGTCCAAAGGAGAACCACATTATTAGTAAAAATTTCAAGCAGCAAAAGCCTTGAGATTTAAAACTCTGAATCTTCTAAAGGTCTTCCAAATTATTTTTATTATTTATTCTAAACACCAAAGATGTTCAAAGGCATACTTGAAAATGTTTTAAAGAAGTTATGCATTTCCTATAGTGTTTCTAATTTCTTTATAAAATACTTGATAAGCAAATTCAATCCTAGGGCTTTTTAAAACTACTGCTATAAAATTGAGATGCATTAAATCACTCATTAATTGTTTTTCAAAAATATTTGAGCCTTGTGTGTATGAAATATATTTTAATTTTCGTTTCTCCATCAATTTCAAAATCTAAAAATCAGGGCCAAAATCATGAAGTTTCAATTACCTGCCAGTATATATAGGTTTTGTTGATCAATTTCATACTTCTATTTGAAAAGTTTTATTTTTCTTTGAAAATGTAATTTAACTATTTCTTGTAAGCTTAGTACTGTATCTTAATGCAATCATCAAAATTTAGACATAGCAGTTGAAGATAAGTTTTTCACCTTCACGATGTTTCAGTTTCTATTTATTATATTTTATACATTTAATTCAAAAGACATTTCACAGTTGATATTATTATGGCAACTTGCAATCAGCCTTACTAACTGGTTAGCAGTCATTCAATATTTTTCTAGTTCGAATTGGCTACTTTAATATATCTTATTTTATAAATTACTTTTAAATACGCTAGATCTGCAAATTTTGCAAATTGACTGGTTGTCTTTTTTCTAAAATTGCAGTCTTTTTTTTCCCCTTATATTGAGAGCATTTTTAGATAACTGAATATTTAAGTGAAAATTTTTACTTCTAACATTACATTCTATTCATTCAGGCTGAATGAAGGAATATCAAGAATCAATAAGAAAACCATGTTAAGATGTTAAATATATATTTTTAAAAATGTATAAATAATTAAAGTAATATTTGTCATAAAAACTTGATAACTTGATGCAAATTATACAAAAAGCTTTGCAATAAAACATTTGAATAATATTATTTTAAACAAATTATTATAATTTAAAAATACATACCTCATGTAACCGAACACTATATCTTCCACCAGAGATAGGAAGAAAAGGAGAATGAACAAGGCTTCGAGCATTGCCTTCTAACACTACAACTGGATATTTAAAGAGTAAAGGATTTGGATAACGCCTAGAACTGCGACTTTCAATAGAAAATTTCAACACCCCATTATATGATCTAGTCTGCAAATATTGAATGAATTAAAAATTATTTAAAAATGTATTAATATGAAGGAAATAAATTATGGAAAGAAACAACGCAGAATAAATAAAATATGAATAAACTCACATACAATCAATCAACTGTTCACAAAGAAATGATACTGCATAAACAATGGTAATCAAAAAAATGTAATGTTTCATGAAGAGTGGAAGAGAATTAAAACTTTTAGTTTGAAACACATAGCATGATTAATGCTTTGATCCTAAAATGCATTATCTACTTTATAATCAAATTTTTTTATATTACTATTTTGCCATCATTCCTAAATAAAGTTGACATATCTAAAAAATAATATAGAAATTATACAAAAAAACAAGATAATCTATAAAATTCCAAACAAAAAAAAGCAGGTAATTCTTAAACACTGAATAATTTTGAAATATAGCCTTGTAACACAGCAACTGGATATTTAAAAGACTCCAGGTTAATCGACTAATAAGTTCATTGACTCTACTATTAAATGAATTTCAAAGCATTTCGTCTATAAATGGTAAATAGAAAAAAAAATTATTGCATTAGGCACTGCATTTTAATTTTTGAAAAATTCATTAAAATTAATAGAAAAATTCTACAAAAAAATCAATTTTTCAAAAAAAAACTTTTTTTTTAAATTTTAAATTGTATTAAAATGGATTTTATGCGATAATATGCTCTGAGTTATTGATAAAAAAGTTAATATTCCAATTAATTTTAAACTGATTAAAAATAAAATCCATTTCTTAATGATTAGTAGGCACCCATAACCCAAAAAGTAACAATGTACCAAATTTCATAGCTATGATCCTAGTCTGTCCAGTGGACAGTTTTACATAATCTTTGCTTAAAGAAATTTGCAAATAATATAACAATGTATTTGGTATATTTGTGTGATTCTCAATATCATCATATTAATGAATCACACAAACAAGATTTAAAAGAAAACATTAACTGAAATATGAATCTATAACTCTAAAATATTAAAATTTATAATTAAGAATCTAGAATAGTATCAGAACCAGTCACATTAAAAGAAAATGCATAAAATTTATATGTGAATTAATAACTTTAATTTCTTGCAACTTTACATATTGTCAATAAATTTAATTGACAAGCAATAAATCATAAAAATTAGGTTAAATTATATTAAGCTTTTTTCAAGTAATGATTAATAAAGGATGTTTAAAGAAATTATAATATTACTTCAAAAGTCAAACTAAATAACTAAATATTTCATTTTCTATTGACAGTTATTATATATTACGTCCTGCAAAGTATTATTTTCTTGATTCTTTAATAAAGTGATCAATAAAATGAATTTGCATTAACCTAACTATATCAAGTAAAAAGGATTAACAATAAAAATGATAAAATGAATTGATAGAAAAATTACTTTAATTCTTGTTTGATAAAAAAAAATCAGAATTATTTTATTAATTTTTTCTTGACAACAATAAGGAAATAACAAACTAGAAACATTTTTGAAGACTTATGCAAAACTTTCAATAGAAATTTTTCCTTAATTACAAGAATAAAATAATGTGAGCATCAGTAGCAAATAAAAACATATTTTTCATTTGGCAGAATATAAATAATTTTATTCTTTCAATTGTGAATAGTAGAATTTATTTATACTCAAATTTGCTATAGTACACAATTAAAACCCTTTATTCATTAAAATTATATTAACACTCAAAGTAAAAAAGATCAAATAATTAAATATTTTTTAGTAAAATTAGTCTAGATAAAAAATCTTACCTTTTCACCTAAAAACTCTTTAGGCAGCATCCAATAAATAGGTTGTTTGATTGTGTATGATATGCCAAGCTTGACATTACCTGTCTGCCCAGGAATCAAAAGAAATTTATGTGAAGATAAGCCTAAAGGAGTGTTTCCCAATTCAAACTGAACTTCTCTTGCTGGAGTCGTAATCTGAAAAAAAAATTAAATATAATATAACTACATGTTTTTTAAATAATTAAAGCAGTAGTAATAAACTTTAACTATGAATTTATAGTGAATAAAAGATTTTATCATACAAAATTTATTTTTAAATGCAGTGTTTGAACTTCATAGAGAATTATTCTAATAAATAATAAAAATTTAAATAATTATTATATTTCTGATTTAATAGAAGGATTTTACATTAACTTACTTCTATTATTGTTATAATCGTATCTGATTTTTATCATAAATTTATCTATTAATCATTTTTTTGCTTTATTTTATCTTTTTTTTTCCCTTTAAAAACTAAAATCAAATGAAAAAATAGTAATTGAATAGTAAGTACAATTAAATTTTTTACCCAATGAAATAATTGCAAAAATAAATTTTAAATATATAATTTTTTAAATATAATTTAGATTCTTTTACAACTTGTAAATAACCAATAATATTTACCTGTGACCAAACCATTTCAGCTTGCTCACATAATTTTGATCGATTGAAGCAAAAACATTCATAACAACCTTTAGGATTATCTACAGAGAGGCCAAAGGTTCCTCTTTTACATTCATCACACTTATAACCTTCCACATTTTCCTATTGAAATAAAATTATATAATTTCATACAACAACTTTAAAATATATTCTTAAAGAAAAAAAAAAGTACTTCATTTCACTTCATGTAATTGAATTAACTAACGAACAGAAAAAGGTATATAAAATGGTATCCTTTAAAAAGATTTTATAATTGAAATTAATAAAAATTTATAAACACTTTAAGATATATGATTTAATAAACCACTTAAATTTTATTCAACACAAGTAGAAAAAATGCAATATCTTGGAACAAAATCATATAAGTGTTTTATGATTTTATAAAGTATTGTGCTTTATGTGTAAATATGAAAGAAAATATAAATGTATCACCTTGCATGGACATTGTCCATCTTCCTCACACTGACAGAGACCTTCGGCAGTACATTGGGATCCTAAAGTGCCATCATAACGGCATCGACACTCCAAGCAGTTAGGAAAACGATAGTAGGAAAATCGGCATTTATCACAACTACGACCTTCATAGCCCTCTAAACATAAGCAATTCCCATTTTCAACATCACAAACACTATCAGGAACTGATCCACGAGGATTGCAGTTACAAAGCTGAAAAATATATGACTTATTAGGTTTTAAAATAATCAAATACAGGTATGCGATTTAAAATAAAACAATTAACACATATTTTTTCATACTTCAATTATTTAGTTTTATTTTCTTCATTCCTACCATTTCACTCACTAATGTGTTATAAGACCCAAAAATTTTCTATACAGATAAAAATAAATTGTTTAATTAATACACATTATAAAATGAATTTAGTTTTTACAAATAGAAGGACAGGTTGCTAAAAAAAGTTATGACCTCACACAGATCAGAATACTCATCAATAGACCTGAAATGCCTAAATATTCTGTCTTCTTAAAAAATATGAATAAATTATTCTGAGAATTACAAAACAAACATTAAAATATACAACATGAAACATACAGTCGATTCTTTTTTTTTTAATTTTCTTCATCAACTTCCTAAAGAATTATAGTAAAATCAAAATACATATCAATTCTTAAAAAATTATAAATATAAGTTAAACCCTGTCATAACAAACATGTAATCAATATACAATTCTCTAGACAAGATATAAACATTCCCACCATCATTATATTAAGTTATATAGAGTCCTAATTAGTAATATCAAATACTAAAATAAATTTTAATAAATTGATATTTTTCAAAATCAAAAAATATTGGCATAGTGTTTATTTCAATTTTTTATACTATATAAGCTAATATTATTTATTTAGAAATTATTCAATGCCAATGAGTGTAGAATCTGATGTTAGGGATTTGAACGTATATTTCTAAGAACTTTTATTAGTCATAATCACAAATTCACGTCAATAAGCATAAGTACTGATTAATAATTTTTCAGATGAATAGAATGGTTAGCCTTTTTTTCTGGTCCATTTATAAATTAATAATTCTGAGTAAAAATAATTCCATTAGTATACACAATTAGGAAATAAATCATTTAATATTTCTTCTTTCTGGAAATTCATAAATCTTTCAGCTTATAATAAAATAAATATCCAGGTAATATCACTTCTTTCTTCTCTCTAGTTTTGATTTTATTTGAAGACAGATGGCAAGGCTGTTCCTCTAATTAAATTTTGTTTTGAATTTATACAAATAGCATACAATGTCTACAATATTGCAACAATAGCTTCATGATATTGAACAGAATTCAAAATATAAATGAGCATCTTGCACATATCACAATGTTTTTCTCTGCTGATAAAAAAAAAATTGAAACTAATATTTGTGAGATGACAACAGATTTCTGATCAAAAAATATTAGATTTTTCCACAGAGAAACTTATGTCTCATTCATAATTATAATTTGCAAATAAAATGATAATTCCAAAATACTAAGTTTTCAGTCCTTCAATCAAGTCCTTCTCCAAAAATTATCAACTTCAACAGAATTCCTCAACTTATACTCCCCACTGAACACTCCCTTTATTATCATTGTATTGTATATAGTTATTTTTTGTGTACCATATGTAAACTTTAAATTTTTCTTAATAAATCTTTCCTTGAATATCCTTTTGGAGATATTCTATGGTGAAAGAAAGAAAGAAAATACTAAGTTTGGTTGCACATATAATTAACAGAACCATTGGCATAATTATAGAATGATAAGACAGTAAAATGCTTGAGAACTATATTCTTAGGAGATCAAACTTGAGATGTTACAATTGCATAAGCATTAGATACTACTACTGTCCTATCCTTAAGAGCAGAAAAATAGACATCACACCAAGCATTCATATTATCTAGTTGTGTAAGACCGTGATAACACTATTATAAATGTAAAGAATTAATCTAATAAAACTACTGAAAATAATGCAGATTTTTTGACTTCATGTTACCCAGAAATATTCTTTCCACTCACTTATTCAAAAAAACGTTTTGCTTACTTTACATCCTTGTATAGGATCATGACCCCAAGATGAAGATGTACATCTTTGACAAAAATCTCCTTCTGTATTAGGAGGGCAAGCACAAGCCCCAGTAATAGGATCACAAATATGAGCAGAATTCTCACAGGGTTCACATTCTACAATAATAATAAAAAAAACTGTTATAAAAAAGTCTAGCTAAAGTATGTTGATAGAAAAGGATACTAAATATTGAAATCCTTTGATAAATTTAAATTTGAAAGAAAACACAGTAACAAATTTAATAAACATGTTATGTAACTTTATATGGTTCAGTATCAAGAGTAATTTCATTTACAGAAAATGTACAATTAAAAAAAATTACATATTATATACAAACAGTAAATTCAACCATAATATTAAAGACAATTAAAAATATATTCAAAAACAAATAAGTGTTAAGTATAACATTTTTATAGTACATTTAAAATAATCTCTCAGAAGAAGTAGTCATATTCACAATAAGTAATACACAAAACAATCATACATATGAACAAGTTGGATACAATTAATTTAATCTTTGGAAAATTTAGTTAAATTCATTTACCAATCAATATATTATGATTTTAAAATAGGTTATATCTGCTGTGTATTTCTTGCAAAATCATATGTTTGCTATACCAAGCTTAGATTAGACACAATGATTTTACTTTTGTAATTAATAATTATTATGAACAATTATGATTTAAAAAAACAAAAGAAATAAGTAATTAAGCAAAATATATTTTCATAAAAGAATAAATGTTTTGGAATCAAATAGACAAATAATATTAAAAAAGGAATTTTTCTCACATGCTGTGCACTAAGTATAAAAGAAAAAAAAATCTAAAGCTTGCATTTTTGAATAAATAATAAAGAAAAAGGAATTATTCGTCATAATTTAGATTTTAGAATCTTAAAATGCCTATTACATACATAAATATATATAGCACTGAGGATAAATTATGACAGTTTCAAATTTACATTAATGCAAAAAATGTGCTGAAGATGTAAAAACTTTTTCTTTTCAGCACACGATAATTTTAATTTTTTTATAGGCACAATTTTTTTAATGCATTTCTTATTTATTTCATAGCATCTCTTTTGAATTGCAAATTTGCAAATGCGTTATCAAAAGAAAACAATAGAACAAACATAATTATCTAAAATTTCAATTATAAAATTATTCAAAATATTATAAAGATCTACAATTTGGTCAGACAAATATATTTTTACTTCACTAATAAAAAAAGCAGTAACTGTGCGTTTACTTTTGCAACCAGTAGGCGAAAATCCAAAATACCCATGCAAACACATGTCACATTTTGCACCTCCTACTCCAGGCCGGCATTTACATGTTCCATACAATTCATCACAAGCCAAATTTACAGATCCATTCATATTGCATTGGCAATCTTCACATCCTTTCCCAGATAATAAATTCCACATGTTTTCCTACAATTTTTTTTAATCAGAAAAATAATAAGTTATAATAGTTGCATAAAAATTATTATAGAAAATAAAAAGAAAAATTAGAAACATAGAGAATTTTTTATTCTTTAAGTTTCTCACTGTTCAAAAGAATCTCAAAGTGTGGAAAATAGAAATTCAAAATGAAGAATAATTATTTTATATTAAAGTGGGCTTCTTTTCATTCTCCATTTATTTCCCTTCTGTGATAACATATTTCAAATCATCAATAACATTAAATCAAACACCTCAATAGCTTATATTTTAAATAAACAAAAATTTGGACGCAGTATTCATTAACTGAATTTCAAAACCAATGTTTCGCAACAATTTCGACTTGGATAACAATTAACTTTACCAGTAAAATGAAAAATAATGCATATTTTAAAATCATAAATGAATAAAAAAATTTCTATAAAATATTATTTAGATAATAATGATAATTAAAACACCATTGAAATATATTAATTTTAATTCATTTATGCATTAGCAAGCCTGTTTGTTATATAAACATTTGTATTAATTGTATAATATATCAACATATTTATAGAAAAAGTAATTATAAACTTTATATATAAAGTACCTCAATAAATGCAAAGTAATGTCATAAAGCATACAGACTGAAATCTTACTTCAGCATAGATGAACTGCTTTTATTTTACAGCAAGAAACCAAGCGTGCACTCATAAATATGAAAGCAGAAAAATAATTTAACATGAATGTAAAATATGTTTGTGGGAATAATTATTCTTTTTTTGTTGTAATTGTTGTTGGAGAGCAAATCAATCTGAAATTGGTATGTGATACACAATGAACTATCAAAATTAATTTAATTTAAATAAGCTACCCTAGACTATTATTAAACACTATTATTGAAAATATTCCTATGTAAATATAATATACATATGCAATAATTGTCTTTCAATTGTATAATTACAATACACTAAAGTATAAGAAAATGCAATCAGGAATGCATTTTAGTAACATTTGTTTGATGAAATCTTTAAAAAACAAAACAATGCATTTTGAAAAAATATATGTATCTACATACTTAAGTATTCACTCAATAAAAAAAAGGAGAGAAATTTTAACTTATATTTAATTTTTTGAGACACTAATAAATTTATATAAGAAAAATAATGCTCTATATATTTTCTCTTCAGTTTGTTTTTATATCTATCTTTTCACTGTTCATCTCAGTGTCAGTGAATCACAGAAATTTGACTTAATAATAATATTCTAATATGTGCATGCATATGTGTGTGTCAAATATAATTTAATATTGAGGTAAAAATTAATGTAAGGCCAGCATTTGACACATTTCTTAGAAAAAAAATGAAACAATGAATAGAGACAACCTAATCTTAAGAATATTAATAAGCATGATAATTATGAATCCAAATATAAAATTCTAAACAATAGCGTTATAGTCAAAAAATTAATGTTTTACTAAAAATGAGTTTGGTCATGCACTACTTTTATAGCTAAAATTGCATGCACACAAAAGAGATAAATGATAATAAACATGCACAAATTAAAGTAATTGATTTGCAACATGCAATTCTAAATAAGTATGGAACAATACAAGAACAACTAAGAATAATTTTGTTATTTGTGAAAGAATTAATTCATACCCTACACTGATTACAGTTCAGACCAGTTACTTCAGGTTTGCACTTGCACTGACCACTAGGATCTTCACACTGAATGCTAGCGGCTCCATTAACATCACATCCACACCCTAGAAAAACAAAAATAAAATTATAATAAAATACAAATAAAAAAATACTAACTCACAAGAGCTCAAAATTCAACTATTTTAAAAATGATCAAACATTTAAAAATAAATTTAAATTCAAACTTCATTATCAACATTTTATCAAGACTACAATAAAAATATTTAACTTAGTAAAAACTATGGTTAAAATGAAATAAATATAATAGCAAGCTTACATTTGCAGCCATTTTCTGAAAAACTATAGTAGCCTTCAAGACAGGTGTCACACTTCAGGCCAAATACTCCTGGTTTACAGTCACATTTTCCAGTTACCGGATCGCATTGATCAACATTTCCTCCCTTTGTACCTGTTTTGTTGCAGCGACAAGGAACACATCCAAGCTCTACATTTCCGAATCCATACTGTACATGAAAAAAATGATCACAAAATTCTAATTGTTGAACTATACAAGGAAATAGTTCAGACAACATCTTGAGAAGAATGAAATGAATTCACTTGAATGAAGAATTCACATATAAACAATAAACATGTCAACTGAATTACAAATCTTAATTTTATTATAAATAAAATTGCTAAAAGTTCTATATGCAGCAGTTTATCAAAATTTTGGAAGATGTAAGACAAAAGGAATACCAGATCAGGCAGATATTAGAACAAAAGACAACCAAATTAGTGGAATTTTATTTCAAAGAAATCAATTTTAAAAGCAAAACCAATGTTTATTACGCAAAATTACACAGAAAATGAAACTCAGCTTCATAATATATTAGAAACATAATTATAAAAATAGAGCAGAAAGCTATTATTAGCATCATACAATGATCACTAACTCCTGCATATAGTGAATTATCTTACTTTTAATGCTACACGTCAACCTTCCAAAAAATTCTCTACTACAAAGAATTTAATCAAAAGATCAATCCACCCATTTGTATAGAAATAAATTCATCTAAAATTGTCAACATTTAATTTCAAGCTAAAGTTGGCTTCCATATTATTTTCACACTCATAAAAATAGACATCTTACCAGCTATGTAACCAAAACAAAAATTTAATAATCCAAATTACATTCTCTACCCTTATATAAACAATTTATATAGAATTTATCAAATCATTCATTTGGAGTACCAGATTAATATACATTTCTAAGGAAAAAAATCAATGGTTCTATTTAACAATTACAATCAGTTTGTAAATTTCTTTTGTGATTTATTTAAAAGAATTTCTTTTAAAACATATACCAATTTAATGCCTAAATTCTTTATTATTGTATATAATTTTATACGTAATTTAACGCTTTTTTTTCATTACTGTACTTGTAAAAGTTAAAAAGAAATGCAACTTATCAAACAAAGAAACATAATCATTTTTAAATGACATCTTTACACTTTCAAAGATAAATATTATATATATATATATATATATATACACATTCTGATATATATATATATATATATATATATATATATATATATATATATATATAAAAGTATTAAATCAAGCTAATAGGAAAAACAAATAAACCAAATAAAAAAATAAAATAAAAAAGAAGAATTCCGTGTGTTTTTTGCCGTTTGGGAGATATATTTTCATTTTAATAAATAAATAAAACTATGAAAGAAGTTAATAACGAATTTGTCATAGCGCATGGCCCGTCGCGCGCTCTACCAAGAGGCACTGTGGATAGCTTTGTGTCAGGAGCATTCACGGAGAAAAAATTACTGACACAATCGTTTTGTTTAAAAAAATCTTAAAAATACAAAAAAATATAAAATTTGTGCAAACGGGAAGTGTAAGACATGTCCATTAGCAGATAAGGAATAATAAAAACTCAAAATTACAAATATTCTGTAAAAACAAAAACTTGATTTATCTTTTTAATTGTTCAGAATGTAATTTAAAATATATTGGCCAAACTAGCACAGAGCTTCGAACTGGAGCATTTTCAAAACCATAACTTTAGCAATATTAATATCTACATTCTAGAAGACAATGTTAACGAATTAAGCAAAAGATTGGATCTGGAAAACATTTATATTTGCAACCTGAAAACTTTATTTCCCTATGGTCTCAATAGTAAATTAAATGTGGAAGGCTACGCAGATTTATACAATAATTGCATTTATAACAAATTTAACATATTTAAAAATTTTCTAAATAAAGATAACTATTCTGAAAGATTTAAAAGAGGTAAAGGAAAAGGGGGCAATTTTCAAATTATATTTGAGGAATTTCAGAGTTACTGTTATCTGGAACACAATAGTGAAAACATTCACAAAATTAGGAAATACATTTTTGGTCTTAGAAATAATAAAATTAAATGGTTATTAAATAATAAATTCAGGGAATTAGAGTTTAAAAATTCGTACACAAAATGTATTGTTCTAGATCTAGTTAAATGTAAGCTTAACATTGGAAAAAACGATTTACTTTTTAATAATAAAAATAATGTTTACAAAGAAGTTCTTTATAAACATTCGAAGTAAATTCTTGGATATTTACTTCGAATATCTAAAATTGCCCAAAATTATGCATAATAATAATATATTTATTCCCCTATCTGATAAAACAACTGTTTCAATAGCGTTTAGTTACACTTCAACTTTAAAGAAAAAAATTTGTAATTATAATTACTATGGCAAAAATTTAGATAAAATAAATATTACAGATTGTTACTGTAACAAAGAAAACTTTAAAGATTTTATAGATGTTTATAAAGGTCATATTATTACAGGTAATTTAAAAATTATTGAACTCTTTAAGAGATTTAATGGGAAGAGGAACAAAATTTAGATTAAGAGAAAAAATAAACCATGACAAAATCTTGATTTCTATTGGTAATGATTTGGATGTTTTTATTGCCAAATTATCTAGAAAATACCATTGGCCTGCGGAAGGTTTCAGAGAATGGAAAGTGAGAATTTTAAAGGAAATAAAAATAAAAATGAATTTTGATTTTGACAGATCTAAAGAACGTGGGATTTATTTTAGTAAAACTTTGAAAAACGAAATAAAAAATTTTAAAGAAAAATTTGTTATTACAGTAATAGATAAATCAGCAAATAATTTCTGTTTAATTTGTAAATATTATTATAAAGAACTTTTAATTAATGAATATAACTCTAACGCAACTTATATGTTAAAGAACATTGGGAAAAAGGAATTAGATAAAAGAATACTAGCTTTCGCAAAAAAACAAAACTAAGACTTGCTCTCTTAACTATCCTTATTTATTCCCAACAGTTAAATTTCATAAAAATCCATTAAAATTCAGATTCGTGACCTGTAGCACTGGCAGTTATAATTACTTTACGGGTAAACATTTCTTTAAATACAAAAATTATTCTGGACAAAATAAAAGATGAAGAACACTTTATTATTTCTAGTAACAAAGAAATTCTGGATTTTCTTAAAGATAACAACATTAATAAACTTAATACTTTTGATTTCGAAAACTTATACACTAATCTACCTCATGAAAAATTAATAAAAGTCTGCACTTTTATCTATGACGAATATTTAAATGAAAATATCATTCCTAAAAATAATTGGCTTGAGTTATGTAATTTTAATATTACTGAAAATTACGTTTTTAATGGTATTAATTTTTATAAACAAGTTAAGGGCATTCCAATGGGAACAGCTTTCTCAAGTGCTTTGGCTAATATTTTTCTACATTACTATGAAAAAAAAGTAATTAAATATAATTTAATAAACGGGTGGAGATATATTGATGACCTACTTTTGATTAACTTCGACAATACTAATTGCTATCCAAAAGACTTAATTCTAACAGAAACGAATAAAAATCAACTTGAGGCTACCTTTCTGGATTTAAAAATCGAAATTGATAATGATAAAACAATAGTTGGTATATACGATAAAAGGGATGAATTCAACTTCGAAATAACAAAACTATGTAACTACCATTCCAATCTAAACTCTAAAATTTTCAAAAATCTAATTTTCTCACAAGTTAACAGGATCAAAAGGGTTTGCAATAATAAAAATTCCTATATTGAAGCATCAAACAACCTCATTAATAATTTAATTAAAAATGAATTTCCTAAAAATTACTGTAATGTCAATTTTTTGATTAAACAAGGTATGGTTTGGGATTAATCCTTTGGCTTAAATAAAAAATAGAACTTTCCTTGCATATTATATCACTCAATAGGTGGCGCTGGGAGCTTACAATTTTTACCTACAATACCGTTAGCTTTGTGTTTTTAATAAGCGGGAATCACAATCGATAGCTTAAAATTTCCTTGACTGTTGATGGTATGTTTTAGCCTTTTCGATTTTAGCTTCAGTGTTTTTTTTCTTTAGTGTTATTTTATGGTATTTTGGTTTTTATGGGGGTTTTTTTTATTGTATTTTTACTTATTAGTGGTTTTTCTTCTAATTTGTCGTTTTGTGTTTTCCTTTCTGTTAAAATGGTATATCTCTCGGGCCTAATTTCAGGAGATTTTCGGGTCACGAAGGAATCATTATTAGACTTGTCTGAATTTCCTTAACAGAAAAAATCCCCTTTTTTGAATCCCTGCCTGAGGGTGACCCTTGAAAAAGTCTTCAAACCGAATTCTTTTTTATTTTATTTTTTTTTATTTGGTTTATTTTTTTATTTGGTTTATTTGTTTTTCCTATTAACTTGATTTTATACTTTTGTATCAGTTCATCTGTGTTTTAGATGTAGCTGCATTTGCGCTCTCTAAATACTATGAAGTTTTTGCCAAAACGATTTCGAAACTGTTTTGTTTTCGTTTTAATTTTAGTTTCGTTTTC
>JAPMOR010018363.1:97637-117842 GCA_026543865.1 Argiope aurantia | reverse complement strand
AATAACAAATATCAAGAAGAAAAAATTTTATGAACTTCATTAATATTTTCTTAATATTACAAGTTTTCAAAGCATAAAGTAATACAACATGCTAGAAATACTAAAGTTTACATGGTATTAGAAAAGATCTAATTTTAAATCAGAAGTTTAGTACATGAAAGAAATATCAAATTTTTTCAATAATCAGAAAAATAACTTTTTAACCATTTTTACTACATAAGAGAAGTAATTTAAAATCTACATAATTCTAATTTTAACATAAGAGAAGTAATTTAATTATTTATTCAAATATTGTTAATATATAGAATTACCACTTTAATTATGGCTCAGCAAGCAATTTCAAAATTGGTAAAAAAACAAAAAAATTGTGAAACTTAATTTTTTTTTTTTTTTTTTTTTTTTTTTTTTAGAATTGAAAATATTCTAACTGATGAAAAGAATCATACTGTATGTTATTTCAGAAAATACATATGCATTATTAAAAAAAAAATTACAAAAGCTACATTTTTATACAGTTTCTTGGTCCTATTAAATGTATTTCATAAAATATTTTGGAGGCATTAACAATCTAAATTTATATAAACCCTATTCTTCTGAGTCAAAACTGACACATGTTAAGAGTTATTTCAGATGATTTGAGATTATTTCCAAAGCAGCCTTATGGAAGATTTGTGAGCCAATTTACATTTCCTCTCATTAACTATCTAAAAATAATGAAGTACAAAGTTTCCCAACATGATAAAATTGAATAAATAACAGAAGAGTAGAATTTTCTTTGATTAAAATGTTCATATATTAAAAAAATGCTACCAGATATTACTAATTGAACAGGGAAATTGTATACGAATTTATATATCTTAATTTTTAGAAATAAATTTTCTAAATAACAAACCTAAGCAACATAATTCTTTTCATTATTTAGAACATCTTTCAAATTGAAAATATATGTTAATTTTTAAAGATTTAGAAATTAGCTATTAGGTCATGATAATAGAGCACACTCTGTATGCATGTTTATACAGAAAAAAAATTTTTTAATACTTACATCACATCTGTCACATTCTCTTCCTACAAATTTGGGCTTACATTCACAAACTCCAGTAGCTCTATCACATATGGAACTTTCAGAACCAAGAGGACTACAGCCGCAGGCTGAAAGGAACCAGAGATGTGCTCATCTGCAAACTGTCATAATCTAAAATTACTAACACAAAGCTAACTACTTTTTAATTTTAATGAATGTATAGAAAAATGCTTTAAGACTAAATAGAATAAAAATATTAAAATAAATTGTTTTTCTCTTTCCAAAAATATCCCCTTATAACTGAAAACATTAATTAACAAAAGAAATTTTAGCCCAGTTCATAATTACTTTTAACATTTTGATAGAAGCTATCTGTTGTAATAAATATTCATTTCTTAATTATGAATATAACTTACAGAAATAATACAACACATTGTAGCAAAATAATGCATTTAAGAAATTAATAATTTTTAAGAAAATTATTTTATAAAAGGTCAAAAATTAATAAATTTGAAAAAATCTTGAAAAAATCAAAGATAAATTTAGATAAATTTTAGGAAGATAAATTTAGTGTTTAGTTTAATATCAATCATATAAATTCAAATTTCATTATCCATTTCAACTTTTTTATCAGTAAACAAAACCTTTGTTTTAAAATTTACTTAGAAAAAATTGAATATAAAAAGTAGCTAAAATGCAATATATCTATTTGCTTTCAATCAATATTCCAACAATCAAGATAAATGCTATGACTTTCATGTGATTAATAAAAATTTCCCTAATTTTATGCTAAGGTGAATTAACAGTCATTCAACATTATATTGGAAATTATCACCCTTTAGATACCATTGGATATGTTTTAGGATATTTTCAAAAGTATTTCATGTTTTTAGCTTCAACAGAAGAACAAAAATATTATTTAAATATAATTTAAATTGTTCTTTAGCATTGTATATGAAATAAGTTTTGTAAAGACCTTTAAAATTAAAGGGAAACAAAGGAAATTCTTTAAAATTTCTTCTAACAATTCTAAAACTATATTCAATAGTTATTTTTAAAAAATGCATGGTTTGCTCAAATGCAACTGACAATTATTTAACAACTGATTAAAAAGTCTGAACCTAATGAAAGTAAAACACATGAGTGTACAATATATGCAATGTGCACAATAACTTAGCTAATTAACACAGATGCCATTAAGCTGTGAATATTCTGAGAATTAAATAGTAAAAAAAAATGAATAGATCATGAGATTTAATATTCTTATATAATTAAAAATTTCAATTTCAAAAATAATTTGTATTTAAAAATAATATATTTGGAATATTGATCAGCATTATTTCACTAGATGAATATTTAATTGTACACACAAAACAGTCAACTTTTTAAATTGACTGCTAACCTACACACAACTTAGCAATGCAAATATTATAGTTTAAATAGTTTATGACAACAAATGCACTAATTAAAAAATCTCACTTTTATATGTGAATTGCTTATTTTAAACAGTATTTTATTAATCATAAACCATACAAAAAATAATCAAGGAAAATAAATAATGATGTTAAAGAAATTAATTACCTTATAAACAGGAAAAGCAGCAATAGATAAAAAAGAAAGAATTATAAGTTTATTTCTTTATTTATTAAGAAAATCAAGGGGAGAAGATTAACTGTAAATTTATAACTAAAAAATGTCCCTAAGCAAGTCATAAGATATCATAATGTTTAAATATAGATTTTTGACATTTAAAAAAACTAAAAATTGTCAAAATTGTAATATTTCTTATTGAAACAAATAACATACTATAAGCAGGTAAAATATAAAGAATTTTCTATATTCAGTTGCACAAAGTATAATAAATTAATGTCTCTAAGCCAGTGAATATAGCATATTATGTTTGAACCAATGGTCCAATGTCATCAAAGGAACAAAATTCCATTACTGAGTATAATGCTAAAAGCACCCTTTTACTTTAAAAAAAAAATATTTTAGCACATAGTTCCTATTTAAATTGTTACAAAAAAAAATATCTTAAATCTGCCAGCACATATATAGACAATACAATAAAACCTAAAGCATAAACATCATTTATCTGTCAGAAAATAATATTCATAATGAAGTTCTGTAGATGCCATTGAGATATCAACTTTAAATTTGAATTGTTCAGTTAGCAATTCTACTTACGTTTACAAATATGATGATAAGCATTGCCATAATGTCCTTCAAGGCACTCATTACAATTCCATCCTCCTGTGTTTCCAATACATTTTAAACACTGGCCAGTAATATGGTCACAATAATTGGGATCAGATGTATCAACATTACCAGTGCAATCACATGGTTGGCAGGAGCCACCTGGTATGCCAGGTGTTCCAAAATAACCTGGAGCACATCTAAATAAGAAAGTGCTGTTTCAGATAGGAATTTTTGAATTATGATTTTTACATTAAATATTTATTAACTAAAGTTTGTTTAGACAAAATAGAATTCAAAATAAATTTAACAATTTAAATACAGCACAAATTTCAGTGTTTGAATAAAACTATGAGAAGAATTTCACAGAAAAAAAATATACAATATTTTTCTATATTTTTTTTAATAATGCAGTAAATGGCATAATTTTCTAGTTTTCATCATCTTGTTAAGTATACATAATCAATTTGTTTCAAATGTAAAAGAAAGTGTTTAGAAAATATATTATTAAAACTACTTTCCTAAAACAATAGCTTAACTGAATACTAATTTGGGCTTAAAAACAATAGAATTAATTTATAAATATTTTACCTTTCACATTTACTGCCAGTATAACCAACTGCACAAGCAGTGCATACGTAATCAGTCACAGCATCTGTCGTCACAATGTCTCTGCAAACAGGTGAAAAGTTATTTTCAGGATTGAGCAAGGGACAAGCACATGGTTGACAATCCTCTGAAGTACCTCTGTAAGGGTTACCATGAAAACCTTCCACACACATTTCACAATGATGGCCAGTTGTATTATGAGCACAGTTCTAAGAAATCAAAAATTAGACTTTCAGTTTAACTAAATTGTGAATTTTTTTAAAAAAATGGAGGCATTTGGTTTAGATAATCCTTCCTATATTTCTGATGCAGTTAAATGCTAATAATAATAGGAATAAATATATATTGTTTTTATAAATATATGGCATACACTTTTTGTCTATAACAATTTATGGAATAATAAAGTTAAATTGTAAATTTCTTTAAAAAAAATTTAAGTTTCATACCAAGCAGTAACCTGTATAAGGATCACAAGTTGTAGAATGGCCATTACATTCACAAAGCTCACATACACCTTTGTGGAGTGTATCATTTACACGCCTATATCCTGGTTCACAGATCTGAAATCAAAAAATGCTTCAATAAAAAAATTACAACAAAATATTATAGAATTCTAAACACATTCTTCTGCAATCTCTCTACTGTAGTGGCACAGCAAGGACACTTTGGGATTCCCCATACTCAAATATGTTCTTTTAAAAACATCAAACAAATTAAAACAATTTTCCCATTTTCCAAGACTTTCACCTGTCTTATGCAACTGTTCAAATACTAAATATAATCAAACATTTAATTTTTTGCATTTTTGTTCAAATGAAATATGAAAATTGCAGTTTTTATTCATATAATGTTTTCTATTACTTCAAAGACTACCTAATTATTCTATAAAAAATAAAAATTATATATTATATTTTATTTAATATAAATACCTCACAAGACAATCCTGAATATCCTAATGGGCACTCACACATTTCTACAGTCTGCATTTTTTTTATACTACTTGACCATCTATCTGCTATTTCCATTTCAACATTATAGAGCCTGAAAATGACAATAGTATATAATTATATATATATTCAAAGATATTTAACAAAAGAATACACATCCAAAATATATCTGGGCAGTTTAACACAGTAATAAAACTGCTCATTCCATCAATGATAGTAAGGCATATATGACAATTCATTGCTGAATTTTTTTAATCATTTCTTCAAAAAGTTATCAGATCCAGATAAATCAGATTAAGAAAGATTTCTATAATTTTTTATTAATTTTTTTCAGGATGCAAAGTACATGACTAGCATATTTAAAAATGATATAAGAAAGTAAAATAAAAAACATTTCTCTCATCAAGTTTCAAAAAGATGAAACAATAAAAAATAAAAAAAACATTAATGAAAGATGTAAATTATAATTTAAAAAAAATTTGCTTGATATTAAAACTTTAAAATTAATAAAAAACTCACATATTAAAAATAAGATTTGTAACTTTTAAATCAAAATGAGAAAACATGAAACAAATCTAAATATAATGTCTATAATTTTTGGTGTATGCAAATACGCTCTCATTGCATAATTACAACACATGCAAACATGAAAAAGGTTATTTATTAAAGGTTAGATATAATATTAATATAAAACATCATCATTAACAGAAATTGATTATTTCAAATAACAATGATTGGAAAGTCATTAATTGAACTGCAATCAATTGTTAATTATTTAATTAATGAAACGATGCAATTTATACTATAATCACTGTTTAAAGTGTACAGACTTTTGAGATACAGTCCTCAGCAGAATTACAAAGACATTCCTGATATGTTACTTAAACGCGTTAGACAAACTGGACCTCTCCCCCCCCCACCTCCTTCTACCAATTCAACTTACAGTAAATGTTTGATTGACATTTTAAAGAAATGTTTGATATACTTCAGGTTCAAAAACAACAAATAATTTAATGGAAATTTTGCTAATAATTGTGGAATCACTACAAATCTAATAATCACTATGAGTGAAATATAATTCAAGTATATTGAAGCTCCCATTACACTCCATGTAAAATTGACATCAAAATAACAATAGCATTTGCATTTACTGGTTCCATAGATCGTCAAATCTTTTCTACATTAACTACTTCTTCCAATATCAGAAGCTTTAAAAAGCTCAGAAAGCATTCCAAATAATAGTGCAAAGGGTTTGTTTATCAAATGCCCAAGTTATCTGGAAAAAATTTAAGTGAAAAAATTTTAAGAATGTTGATAATTCTATACACCAAAAATATTAAATGTTATAGATTGAGGGCAAAATGTTCCAACTTTATTCTTCTTCTATTTTTTTTTCTTTTTTTTTGCTCATTTTTATATGTTATTGTTTTTTATTCAATATTGCTATATGATTTCAATTAATCTTAGAATACTCTGCCCACTTTCAGAAGCAGTATAGTGAAATACCCTGCATAATAAAGGAGTTTTATTAAAAATATATATATAATTCCATTTTAAATCTAAATTATATCTATTTGTTTACAGTTACAATAGGCTCTATTTGGGATCATTTTTATCTTTTTATTTTCATAAAAAAAGTTCATGTAATTATTTTCTTACTCATAAACTAAATTAGATTTATATTTTCTGTTTCCTAGTTCTTCATTCACCACACTCATGTAAAAAATATTTACCTTTACATCAAATTTACATCCATTATTTTGGCATGTTCTATAGAGTGAAATATATATTTTACACGGCTTCATTTCAAAACAATCTCTAGTAAGATTTAATTCCTAATTAACAATAACTTACACTCCAATTATTTGATCTGAGTGGTATTTGGCACGAATCAAAAGACGAGTAATATTATTCATCACAGCTGCAAAAGCCTCTTTTGAAACTGCTCTGCTTCTTTTCCCAGCAGCTGTTAAGTGGGACCATGGACGTTCTTGCAAAGGAAGGGTCACTGTGATATTTCCTTGAACTTTACGAGAACCAAAGTAATAACCAATGCGTATGGGATCACTCTAAAAAAATATTAAAAAATTATTAACAATAATTATTCTGCATTTATCTATCTATTTTCATAAAAAAGTTCATGTAATTAATTTCTTACTTCAATAATTATTCCGGGAGCATCATTTTGAATGCCATTATCTTCTATTACAGTATAGCCAATGACATACCTGAGATCCCCACCATAAGAATAAAGCTAATAGAAAACATGAATAAATATATTTGATTTATAAGATATTTATTGATGTAAATAATTCAATTGTTAAATAATATAGCAGAAATTATTACACACACACACACACTTTTTATTCAGATTACATTTATGACAATACAATTTACAATGTTTATTGTCATAAATAGAAACCATATCCAAAATATCAGCAGCAGCAAATAAATATATATTGAATAATAAAACAATAAATGCGATTTATACCTTCCAGTTCACTAAAACAAATTAAATTTACTAAACTAAACAGAAGTTATTAGAAAAAAATCTGAGGTAATTTTTGCAATGATTGTAAAGCTGTAATGCCTACTAGTATTTGCACAGTTGAAATAAGCAAAAATAGTTTTATTACATTTGATAGTAATACTTCATAAATAACAATGATTTACACAAATAATGTGAAATCAACTCATATATCATAATATATTATGGTGAATATAGAGAAAAATACAGACAAAATAGTGTAAATAAATACTTTTATGCAACTATAATGAAGGAGATAAATTATAAAATGCATGCTTGTTTCAAAATGCTTATTTTATATAATCTAAACATTCTTTCAATATCTTTATGAGTTTTATAAAACATCTGAAAAGTTCCTAAAAAATTTTATTTATTCACAAATAAAATATATTTTATTTAATTTTGTTCATTTTCTACTAAGAATAATTACAGAATTTATAGAAACAATTACAAAACAATTTTTCAGCTGTAAAATCATATTTGTATACAAGCAAAAAATGCATAATCAGATAACAATGGAATACCTAATTTGATGAATTTGAGTACAATCAAATACAAAAATGAATTTTATTATCACCTACCATAACCCACCTTTTTTCCGATATATTCAGGTGGAGCCATCCAATAATAATTATCAAATCCAAGCATAGCTTCATTAGAGATTTTAAGATAATCACCTTCATATTCAGGATCAACAACATGTAGACCATAAAGGTCAGTAACTCTCCAGCCATTTAAAGATGATATCTAAAAGGAATGGAAAAAAAGTTTTACTCATGTAAGTATTCATGCAATGACAAAATTCACAGGGACAGTACTTTTTTTACCCAACCTTCATGATATCCAAAATATATCTATTTAGTAAATCCTCATGATGGTTATAAATTTTGTAACAAATCATTCATACACTCAAATTTAAAATACATACTATTGGCTAACACATCTCAACTTGATACTTCATAAAACAAGCAGATTAACTAGGACAATTAAATGTTATAATTTCGATTTTGTGATTGATCAACTGTTATTATAAAAATGAGCTTCCATAACATGACTTGTAAAAAAAGATGCAAAAAGCATATTTCTCACTAATTTTGTAGAAAATTCAAAGCATTGAAAAACATTTATATCTGCATTCAATGAGTTCCTTAATAAGAAATTAACTCATTTAATACTATCAATGATTACATTTTCCATAAACAGTATACCTGTGAAATAGGAAAATCTTAATTTGGGATGATCTCGATCAATTCAGCCATCTTCCTATGAGCAATTAAAAGATTAGATGCTAATAAATCAGCACATATCTATACAGATTTTTTTTTAATCTTCAGTTTAATGCAAGACTCAAAGTTAAATAATGAGTGTTCATCTTGTCCTTTGATGTAAATAGTTGAAGAGTCCCAGAACATATTCATATTTTACATTTTTTTTAAAGTGAAAAGATATGGAATCTATCTTTAATTTTCAATATGTTAAAATATATGAATTACACATATAAATTATAATAAAATAAAATTCTAGAATTCTCTATAAATATTTATATTTTTAATAAATTTTGAAAACAAATAATAAAAATTTATTTTTTATACTTACCACTTTCACTCCCCAATCACTTTCTCGGCATCTGTTTGTAATTCCTGAACAATAACAAGGAGTGCAACCATCAGAATTCTCAGAATCCATATTATAATGGCCATATTTACAATACTCACAATGGGCTCCTTCAACATTTTTCTAAATAAAATTAATAAAAGAATGAATAAAAATAACCTAAGTAGCCACTTGGATACAGCTGATTTAAAGAATCCAGTATTTGTAATTCTACAACTATACAGTATATTTCACACATATGTATTGTATTTTGAATACATCATTTACCTTAAACAGAAATGGTAACAATTTCATTTTTGGCATGCAATTCCATTTAACAAATAATTAAAACAGACCTCAATTTAACCTAAATCCACTCAAAATTAGAGAAGTAATTCAAAGTGAAATTCTTTCAAAAGCAACTATATGTTTTGTTTTGATTATTTTTTTTAATTAAGAAATATTTACTTTACAGATACAGCGGCCTTCACATGTTGTTTCTCCTTCTGTTCCAGCAGGACTACAAGGGCAGGGTTCACAGATGGGGTATTGCTTGAATCCTAGAGCACAGTGATCACATTTGCTTCCAGCAAATCCTTCCTTACATATGCAGTCACCAGGATACTAGAAAATGAAATGTGGAAAAGCAAACTAATTTACAAATTACTTTTCATATGTAAAAAATAATAAGCATATATTTGAGAAATAAATATCAACTGAAACTGCATAGTTAAGATTTGAATTTAACTAACAAAAAATATTTTTGACAGTGAATGATATAATTTATCAACTACATTTATTATCTTTCCCCGAGATTTAAATACTTAGAAATAATTAAAACCAAATAGCAAAAAAAAAAATAATAATAATAATAATAATCTTTAGTTTCCATATACATGATTATAAGATAAAATTCCTCTTCCACCTATTGCAAGCAACATCTGTTTTAACAAAGCATATTTTACATTTAATTCATTTTTATATTACATGCGCAAACAGTTATAATTGAAAATTATCTCATATGAAATCTAATCTTAAATAGGAATATTTAATCATAGAATTTTAAAAACATTTTCATTCTGAAAACAAATGCTACATGATGCCATCTAGAAATCAACATAATCTGTTATTTAAAATTGAAAAATTTCATATCAGTGTCATATTTTTTCTTGTATATTTTAAATTACAAAAAAATATCAGTATACCTTCTATGAAATAAAATTAATTTACTTATTCTATTTAAAAATGAGATATTTTTTTGTTTAAATACATAAAGAATCAATTGAATAAAAAGCATATATATATATATATATATATATATATATATATATATATAATGATACTTTAAAAACTAATTTAAACTTAATTAATTTCCTAATTTTTTTGCTCAATTCAGAACATATTAAATTCATTCTAAAATGTTATCATATTTCCTGATCCCATTCCACTTTTTCTATTTAATTAATTCAATAGAAATTTTGTAAAAATGCTAAAATGTGCACTTTCACATGCTTGGAGTGGAGGGATAAATAACTGTCCAGCAAGTACATTCTTCTAAAAAATCCCTATTATTCCCTTGCCTGTGGTCGATACATATAAGAAATCCCTATCAGAATCTCATTGTATATAAGCACTGGGAAAATTATTCCCCTTCTCTATTTCATGCTAATCTGCTCTTGTATCAAGCTATGTCCACGTTGCTTGTCCATAAAACATGCCTCCCGGGGGAGATAATAAAACGAAGTTAAAAAATTCAAAGTATCTTTCCTATTTTCAGCCATGACTCTGCTTCAAATGTTATATTACACACACACATATATATATATACTCTCATAAGAAAAATTATCTAAATTATTACAATATAATTTGAATTTTAAAAATATGAACTGTTTTTTTAAAGTCACAATGAAGCTAAACTTAAATTATAGACAGTTCAAAAGTAGTTATAAAAGTTTTAAATGACATTATTATGAAAAATATTTATAAGAAAAATACAAATAGAACCATTAATGAGACATTATAATCATTAGAACAGCAGAATTCAGCTCAATGAGCAAGAATGTTATTCAACAAAATACATATAGAACCATTAATGAGACATTATAATCATTAGAACAGCAGAATTCAGCTCAATGAGCAAGAATGTTATTCAATAAAATAATGCAAAGTCTCTGTTAAAAAATATTAAATCAAAATCATTATTTCTGTTTCTTGAAAATATTAGTTCTGTAGGACAAAAAAATCTTAAATCTTGAGTTAAACTGTACAAACATCTTTTATTAACTAACAAAGAAAAAAGGCTTACCACTCCTTCAAGTATAAAAGTGTCATCTTTAATACAAAAACCAGTAACACCAGGTCCAGCACAACGACAACGACGGCAAGGAGTTGGATCACTTCGCTCAACTCCCAAAGGCCTGTAATAACCATCTTCACACTGCTCACAATTAATTCCAGTTGTATGATGCTATAACACAAAAATTTGTTTTCTTATTGGAGCAGTAATACTTAAAAAAAAAACAAATGAAAAGGTTCTGAAATTTATTCTTTTAAATACTAAGAAAAAGGATTTTCATGTATCCCCTTCCTTTCTTGGAGATTACTGGGGGAAAAATGTATTCTCAGAAAGATCCATACCAGAATTTTTTTTTTTAATCCAATTTTACTAAGACATTATGGTAAAAATTGATTGTACATTAAAGAAAGTAACAATTACTATTCAACGTTGTTAAATTTAGTGTTTAATAATAACAATGAATAATTGATTATTATTAATGAATACAATTCATTAATAATAATGAAATAATTCTGTTTGTGAAAGAGATAACACTTTTTGAAGTAGTATTATTCCTCACTAAATATTATCAGCATTTTGACAAATTATTCAAAAGTTTGAATGAGTATCAAGATTAATCTTTTCTTTATTATAAAGTTCTCATTGCAAAAGTAGCAAGTTGTGAATTCAGAACCTGTCATTCAAAACAAAAGAAATAAAAAATTTAAAAATATGGCAGCATTTCTATAAAAAACTCAGTGAGCAAAAATGCTTGTTCCATGATTCATACATTTTATTATAGACTATATTTTGTCTCAGATAATTTTTAATTGATCAAAATTTAATATGCAAGAATGTTTGAATCACTCATATTTATTTCATTAATAGGGTGGTAAAAAATAGTTCAGACAAGCAATATTCATCGCATAAGAATCTTTGTCATGTAATGTTTTTTTTATAAATGAACTTCTTTCATATTTGATAGTTGAGAGAAAACTGCTGTAACAATTATACTAATTTTGAAGTATTACTAACACTGCAAGAAAAATTAATACAGATCTTATTATTCTATAATTTTGCAATCAAGTGCTTAAAAAAATGAAACAGTAAAATATTTCAGATGAGTCAGCTATACAAAAAATTAATTAGCAGTATAACAATTGAAAATTTGATTACTAAATTATCCATTTCAAAACATATCCTTGACAAGACAAGATTAAACAATTCTAATAATAAACTTCTCATTCTAAAGTGTTTTCATACTTGATTTAACAAATAAGATTTATTTTCTGATAACAAATCAATAAGTTAAAAAATTTAATAAATAAGGTAAAAAATTTGAATGAACTAACAATGTGAAAATAATAAACAACTTTCTTTTCCACATTTCCTTTTCATATCTCAATGCAATGAAATATGAAAAGAAATTTGTTAAAACATTTCAGCCAAATGAAGCTTTTGTATGATTATAATCATAATTTTCTAACCTTGCACTTTATACAAACTCCACCTCCTTCATATTCTTCATTTATATTTAAACTCGCTCTCTTATCAGCAACAGTCTGGTCATAGAAACAAATGTCAGCATGGCCATAACATTGACATTCTGAAAAAATAAATGAATACTTTTATATATTGTAAATACCAAAATTTTTAATCATTTGTTAATTAAATAGTATGTGATATAAAAAATACTGCAGTGCAGCTTAAAAAATCCATTTATTTCTACATTTGATTTCATTAATCATATATTTATAATTTCTTTGATACATAAGTACAGAAAATTAATCAAGTAATAAGATAATTAATAGTAATAATGTATCAAAAACCTTTATTTCAAAATATATCTAAAAATTAAAAACTTGTTTTTTAATATGAGAAATACTTAATAAGTCTGAAATAAGGTTATACCAAAGACCAACTTGGCAGTATGCTCAAAAGAGAGAGTAAAGATGTGTTTCCATTTGAAAATTATAAATATAGACAAGTTATTTTATTTTTATCACAGTGTTTAATATATGATAAAATAAGTTACAAATTATTATCTAAGCAGCCAATTTCAATTATTCAACATTATCTCTTTAACAGATAATTTTTCGGTAGCAAGAATAAAATAGCAGTGAGTTACTCAGAACTTCCTCTACACAAATATATTTCAATGGATCAGAAAAACAAAAAATATTACAGACAAATACTTTAATTGAGCATACTTTAATTCATGTGAAAAAAAATTTAATTTATTACCTGAAAAAAATAAAGAATCGGTAGTAAAAATAAAATGATAATTGTCAAAAGTTTCATTCTGTATTTCTACAAATGCAACCACTTCTCTGACAAGATAAATTACATTAATACTTTTAAATATGCATAAATAACATGTGTAATTTTCATGGATTATGATACATACTTTCACATACAGCACCATCATTGAAGTTACCAGGTTGCCAAGGTTTCTGCTGATACAAAGGACAACACTGCTCACAATTCTCACCACAGGTGTTATGTTCACATTTGCATTGAAATAACTGCAAAAAAAAATAATAATACACTTAATTTTATCAAGATATTTCCATCTCAACATCTTAATTCATTTTTAATTATTTAATAAAAATAGTCTTCTTCCCATAAATAACATTTAAGATCACTTTGGATAAGTTAATATCAATATTTCCAGAAAATAAAACTTGCCAATATTAATGCTTATAAGGAATTCATTTCTTACAAATTGTCTCTGATATTCTTTTTTATGTATGTTTCCAAGTAAATCATTTAATCACTACATATCAATTTTTAATATTTTTTCTCATTATTATTTAAAATATTACAAAAGAAAAACAGTAATATCCACATAATTCAATATAAAATAATGTACATATATCTCATAAACATGGATTAACATCTGCATCCAAAGTATACAGATTTACATTCTACACATCTGTAATATCTTAATGTAAAATAAGACGATTTAATAATCTAATAAATAAAAGGTATTCATAATTTTGGTGAAAACATATAAGAAATTGTGAAAATGCAAAAGGTTAGAATCTCAAAACCTAAATATATTATTACAAATCATAAAAGTTCAAAATAATTTAAAAATTAACAATATTCTTCCAAACAACTATTATAAAATCATATTAGTTTTGTGATGGCGAATAAATAAAGTAATTTATCAATTATGTATTAAAATAGGAAGAAATTTTTTTTTCTAATATTCCAGGGAGAAAAACATTTTGGTGCCACATAAAACTTAAAATTATATGCTTCATATATATTTAAATTTACAAGAGACTGAATCCATCTCGTCTTATTCTACATGTTCAACTCCAACACAACAGATTTATATTTTCTCTTTTGTTTTTCAGATTCTGAAGCAAAAAAATAGTTTCAGGCAAATTTAAAAAAGCATTGCTCAAAGCTCAAAATAATTAACTATTTCAGAATTTAAAGGAAAAAATCCTTACATTTGTTTCAGGATCTAGGGGACAGTCTTTGGCATGTCCATAACAAACACACTGTCCACCAACTGATATATCCTTTATTGAATAAAAATACTGTAAAAAAATATTCAAGGAATGCATTAGAATTTTTATGACATAAAAAATATTCAAAATTTTAAAAAAAGATGTTTTAAAAACTTACTCTTCTGGTTGTAGATTTATCAATTTTTGATGGGTCTCTTGATTGCATAGTCATAAGATCAGCATTTAGTGTTCGAATTTTTTGAAGTCTTAATCTAACAAATCGAGCTGTAGTAAATTCCTGTTACAAAAAAAAAAAAATGTTGGAAATTACATATGGCATCTAAATATTCACTACCCAAAAGAAAAATATAATTTTAAAAACAGTTAAGAATTTCATAAAAAACATAACAGTATAATAATAATACAAAAATTGTTTCTCTAAATATAAACTGTTTTAGCAATTGACTTTTGAATAAGAATTTTAAATATCCAGAATATTTCTTAAAGCAGAAATTTCATTAAGTTTCTCCTTCCCCTTCCATTTGACTCTTAAGAAAAACTAAACAAGAAACTTTTTTTAGAAACATATGTTCAAGCTTTTCCTTTTAAAGCAATGGGAAAAGGTTCCACATGAATTCTTTGAATGCAAACACAATGTAATGATAACACTAAAATGGTAATCAAGAATGAATTTGAAACCTTTCCTTTTGATCAATTGAACTGAAATTATGATACCCATTTGCAATCTTGATATCAAGATCATATTTCAAATTCCCTATATCTTCTTTGCTACATTTCTGAATTATCATGTTTGAATATACAAGAACAGACATACCAACAATAAATTTGAACCTTTAATGAATTTGATTTAAACTTTGATACACATCTACAATTTTCATGTAAAGAATAAATAAAATATTTCATTCTTCTGGCTTACTATATTTTGGGTTATCATCTTTACATAAAAACTCAAAGATATAACTCCAAAAATTATATTATTAAGATCAGCAAAATCTAAAATGTAAATATACACAAAAATCTTGAGTGAATTTTTTTGATGATTACAATATTTCCTCCTTCTATAATTCCATTTGTGAAAAAGTAAAAACTTCAAAAAGAAATTCTATTATAAAATAAAATTATGATATATTCTAATATAATTCTCTAACTATGAAGGATCCTAAATAATATTTGTTAAGATAAATAAATTTTTTTGAAATTTTGTAATATAATTATCATGAGTCTTCAAGAAATGTCTCATTTTCAAGAAACAGTCCTGCTTCATTACTGGATTTAATATACTGTTTTTAATTTTAAGTTGAATAAAATATAAATTAATTAATAGCAAAAAATAAAATTATTACTATGCAAGTCACCAGTTAGATATTATTTCTTCTCAGAGAATAATTTAACTTTCAAATATTTTTGTTGTTGTTGTTATTGTAATTGTAAATATATTCTACATGCAAATATACTTTTTTTTTTCCATTTTAAATCGATCTAAATTAACAGAAAACAGCATTTTAATTCCTTACGAGCATAGGAGTTTTTTAGGAGTAAGAATATTGGGCAGCATGTGTATATTCTATCTAATATAAAAAATTAAGTTTGAAAAGAACAATTGTTTCTTATTTTTCTTTATATACCTAAGTAGCACAAGACATCATAAGACATATTTTGATGTGCTACCCAATACTGCAATTATCGAACAATATCATAGAAATATGGTGATCACCTTTATGCTACTAGATAATTACTACTATAAAAAAAATAGTTAAACAAAATAAAATTATTACATACCCTTAAAGTATCACTAGGTCCTTCAGCTCCTGGTCTACCAGAAACTAGAGATGTATGAATCTACAAAAAAAAAAAAAAAAAAAAAAAAAAACTCAATGAAAATTAATCAATTATATAATTGGTTGATTTATATTATTATAACTTCTTAAAACAGAAATTTTAAGCATACTATCTGCAAAACATATTTTTGGATTATCTTCATTTATTCAATATATAAGTAAGCAGCATCTTTACAACCTCATGTCAGCACTGATTCATTACACTCATGAAATTAAAAATAAATATCTACCACTAAAAATTCCGATGAAAAACAATTTAAAGGCAAAGACAAGCATAGAAGAATAACATATTAAACTAGTAAAGTATTGTTTTTTTCAAAATGCAAAAGATAGATTAAAACAATCTTTTTTTATTCTATTGCTAACATTGCTAAATTATTCTTTACAATGGTTAAACTAACATGTAACAGAATTATATAGTATTAATAACTTTAAATTAATAATTACATTTAAAATTTCATAAAATTATCAATAAGAGGGGTAAATATTATTTTTAATTCAATTTATACAAAATTTTATAAACAATTTAAAATTTCTCATTTTTAGGACTTACAATTTACAAGAAGCCACATGATGATAAAAGAAATTTTGCACTATTTAATAGAATTTCTAATGAAGGCTTGATTCTATTAATATTACATTACAAGGTTAGAAATTAACTTTTCTGAAAGTCCCTTAAAAATACAAAGAATATTATATTGGAGTAAACAAAATTTCTTAATGCATTTGCTTTTAAAATTCATAAAAAAAAATAACACAGAAATTGCTTTTTTTGTTGTTAAAAGAAACATTTATAATTAATTATTCAACCCCTATTATCTTGATTTAGGATAAAATGGACAAAAAACACATTAATATACTTACTTCACCCCCTTCTAAGGGATTCAATTTTGAATAATAAGAAGTACAAATAACTTCGGAATCACTACGATAACGTGGCTTTCCCATAGTGGGTCGAACTCCAAATGCTTCCCAGCATTCTGCATCACTGATAGCATAATATTGCCATGGCTTATAGATCAACCCATCAAGAGATCGTTCCAAAATCCAATTTCCAGGTCGTGGCGATATTGCTGATTTTATAATTACATAAGCTATTTGAAAAACCTATAAAAAATATGAACATTCAGAAAGATTTGCATAGAAAAATGATATCTCTAAAAAATATCCAACATAAATTAAAACATTTATTATACAAAATTTGTGTATTTGAGCTTCTGATATTTAAATAAGCTAAATTTGACTAAATTGCTATTATGGTAACATCTGATGCCAATAATTGCAATAATGAACAAAATTAAACTGAAACTTTAAATTTAAATACAACATTTTTTAAACTATTTTAAATTAATTATTTTTTAATTTAAAATTTAAGGCTCACTATAAATTTTTCTCTTAAAAAAGGTATAAGAATTCAAAAAATATTTATTCTATTCTAACAGCTGTGAAACATAAAGAATTGTTTCAAAAATAATACAGATGTTCAGTTTACTGCCATAATTGGAAAAAATTATGTATTTTACTGTCTAGATGCAGTGGAAGCAGATACTGAGGAGATAAATCATTTGTCTAAAAAAATTTATCTTTCTTCTCTTTCCAAAGAGTATAATGTCTTTTCTGGAGTAGGGAGAAACAAACAAAAAACATTTATGTGATGAAAGAATCTTATTATTTTTTCCCCTTTCAAAGCAGTGCCACAAAAACAATTTTTATTAGTTGCATAAGACTGGAAGTCTTATAAAGAAAATCAAATTATATGGCTGAAATATTTCAATTTTACTTCCAAAACTAAATGAATTAGTGATTAAATTATGCACTGAAAAAGTCAATAATAAAAATTGAATGGAACTAAAAATGAGATAATTTTCAAGTGATTTGAAATTATTTGACAAAAACAGTTCAATAAAAGCAAGATAATAGAAAATTATAATAAAATAAAGAACTATGCCTAGGTAAGGATGCCTAGGAAAAAATTTATCTAGGTGTATACAACATACCATGAAGCAATTCAATACCTCTTTGATGTAGACAGCAGGTATTGAATAATTTTATTATCTCTCAAAAACTGAGTTTCATTAAGCTTTATTTGTTTTCTTAACTATTATGTTCATATGGCATATGCATCATTTTAAACTTATAAATCAAAATTTAACCAATCATTAAATTATAAAAATGCTATAATTCAGTACAAAAAATATACATAGTCTTAATTTTTTTATGGGATCTTAGTTGAATCAATAAGACAATGAATTCCTAAAATGAAAGGTGTCATCTAATTTGATAATAGAAAAATAATACTAATAATAGGGCTAATTTTGGAATGGAGCTGGAACATGATAATTATTTTTAAAAATCAGCTATATTCATTGGTATACAGAGAAATAGTGTAAAATACATGGTGTTTTTGGATAAAAAAATTTCCATAACAAAGCACCAAAGAATGATTTTGAAAAGACCTTTTAAAATATGATAATGAAAAAAACATATATGCCAAAGAATCACAAGCTTTACCTGTTTTAAATCTAATGTAATAGTAACCCACTCAAAATGCTTTCCATTTTGAAGTGTAGGACTTTGCCACCATTTATTTGTTCCATCAATAGCATTGATTATTGGATGTCTATGTTCAGGTAATTCACTTCGAGCATCACATAAACCACATTGAGGTTCTCTGCAAAATATTATAATTAAAAAAAATTCATCCACAAAACATATAACTGCTAACATACATAGTTAACAGCTAAGTCTAGTTATAGTTAACAGTTAACAATAGTCTGTGCCTTTTATAAGATTATCTAAATTCCACATTATCTAATGAACATTTAAAAACCAATATTTTATTTACAGAAATATGAATAATGTAAAAATCTGACAAAATTAATTGTCTTGCAAATATATATTTTTGTTTCAATGAAAATAAAATAACTGAAATATGAAAAATGATTAAAATGAATTGCTTGAGTAACACTTATACAAATTCTCAAAATTTTTTACTTCACTGAATATTGAATAAATGTCCTTCCTTCTTTGACCATTTCCATACTGATAAGAAATTTCACTAATATCAAAAATTTTAAAACTTTAATGAAACAATAACTAATTCTAGTCAACTTATAAATAAAGAAAACATACTCTAAAGATTTAAAATAAGATCAAATTGTCTCAGTTCTAAGTAGATATTTTTAAAAAATCAAATATCCATTAATTTTAGTTCAGAAGGAAATTTTTGTATTTTTAAGAATCGTATTTGCAAGTTAAAAATATATATTCTCAATTCTAAAGCCTAACTGTCTTCTGAATCTTTAAAAGCCAAAATTTTTAATGATAAGTCTTTCTCAAGATCTGAAAAGTAGTAGAAAGTAATATACATTTTTAATTCTTCCAAAAATAAATTTTCAATTCAAGAAATTACATAAATTGAGGAAGTTAATGGCATAATTTACAGTAAAACTTACCACACAAATAATAAATAACTGGAAGTTTAAAGTAAAGATATCTTCTTTTCAACCCTTTAATTACAACATCTTACAGAAACCTTCTTCACATTTGAATCAACCCTCTCCCTCGCATATTCTTTAAACAATAAATTTATTTATTTGTTTATTTACAGTAAAAACACTACACAGATGACTCCATTCATAGAGTGCCAATTCCATTCATTGACTCCATTCATGAGTCAAAAATATATAGAATATAAGCTACAAAGTAAAT
>JAPMOR010018363.1:55086-97237 GCA_026543865.1 Argiope aurantia | reverse complement strand
CCCAAATAAAGCAACAATATTCCAGGAAAGATCTAACATGAATATAGTATAAAATCTTCAGGGAGAATTCACTCCAAAAAATCTCTAGCTTTATATTTGAAAAATCCAAGTCTACAAAAGGCCTACAAAAGGTCAAAAAGGATACCCAAATCTTTGACTCAATATGAACATGATAATGATCCTTAATTTTATAAATGTGATTCAAAACAACTTTCCAAAAACAATTAATAATACTATATATATCAATGCTCTGGTGTAACTTGTTGTCTATGCAACATCTATAGAGATTATCTCTCTGGAAAAGGACAGCATCAAAATTATTATGTATTGAATGAAATAACTTTGAGTCATTAACAAAAGACATCTCACTTAAAACACTAGTAAAGATAATAATGAATAAAATAAAAAGTAGAAAGTCCAAGACTAGAGCTTTATGAAATGGTGGAAGTACCGAGAATTCATGTGAAACAAAATAATTAAAATAAACATAGAGTCCTACCCTATAAGTAGGAATGAAAACAATCTGTCAAACCGATATAGAAATCATGTTACTGATATAAAAGAATTCCGAAATCGATAGAATCAAAGGTCTTCAAAAAATCAGTATAAATGAAATCAAATTGTAAACCAATTTCAATTGAAGAAGTAATCATATTAGACAAGTAAAATAAATTAGTGATAGTTGAGCATTTAAGAGTAAATTAGTGAGACAAAAAAAATTAGGTTCTTAATATGCTGGAAAAGAATTTAAATTGATCTTTTAATAATTAATTAATTAATAAAGGATATTAAATTAATGAGAAAATTAATTTGCTCCTTTTATAAATTATATTTTCGAAAAGCACAGACATAGGTCTTAAAACAGCAATAAGACGAGAGATTTTACAATCTTATATATTACTTCTATTTTTTTAAATGAATAATTTTTGTTTCCTTTTAGGCATGAGGAAATACATTAAATCTCAACAGCAAATTAAACAAAGTAAACAGATGATAAATAAAAAACTGAGCATTCCCTAATAATAAAATATGGATTGTCATTAACACCAACAGTTAAGGAAGACTTTATTTCTCTTATTGCCAAAATCACATCCTAAATAATGCTACTGATTTCAAAAAAATCACTGGCGTAATTTATCCTAAACATAACTTTATAACATAATCTGAACTAAGCTTGAAAACAGAATTGAAATGGTCAACAAAAGCATTAGTACATTTGTCATCATTTTCATGATACATACTGTTTAGGTAAATAAAAGTATATATATATATATATATATAATTTAGAGGTTAAAAAAATTGTTATTACTCACCGCATAAAAACATGTTCAACTAATTTACAATAGACTTCTGGTTCTGTTTCACCACAAGTAGCATTTGTACTAATAATTGCATTTGCTGCCAAATTATTTACAGATGGGAACAGCCCTCTCTCTGAAAATATTTTTAGACAGATTACAAATGTGAAAAAATAAATGTCATTCCATTTAATAAAAATTTTACGAAATTAATTCATTGATAAAGACTATGGTTGAATATGCATGTTGTGACAACTTCCTATTTAGATAAAGGCAGATCTTATTACCATTTCAAATTCAATGTTTGAAATTAAGTAAACTTCAATGCATATATATATATATATATATATATATAAGCATTATTTTATGTGAAGCAGAATGCAGTTTGAAGACAGTGAAGAGACTTGCTATTTCGTGACGTCGTTTTATTTCATTTTTAAGAAGCAGGTATATGTACAAACGATGAGCACACAGAACGACACAGAAAAGGAAGGAGGAAACAGCTCTTGGACATTTTATCCCTGGTCTTATATAACCTATGATTTTGATAGGGAAAACATTTCTTCATAGTGCTAATATATTACGAGATTTCGATAGGGATTTTCGTTACACGTGCGGAGAAGGCAGGGGAAACACAGGGAGATTTTAAAAAAGAATTTCCCTCATCAGTGATATTTTGCCTCTTCATGCAGAGTGTGGGGAAGTTCGACTTTTAGCTGTTTCTGCAATTTAACAAAGCTTCTCTTGAATTAATTAAGTAGAGACAGTGGAATAGAATCATGAAATAAGAGAATATTTTAGAATAAAGTTACTATGGGCTAAATTAAGATAAAATCTTGAAAATTAATTAAATTGAAATTAGAGTTAAAATATCATTACATATATATATATACTGCTGGTAAATATTCATGTTAAAAAAACATAAAAACTAATTTTGATGGATATTCTAGAAAGATAAAATCATAAGAGTGAAATAAACTTATTGACCTTTTTAAAACTTACAGTAATATCTTGATGATATTACTGTAAGCAAAGAAATCTCATTGAAATATGTAATTTCTCATAAGAAGTATCAAATTAAAAAATATGTATTAACTTGTATATTATTATCCTTATAGAATTTCATTAATGAAATGAAACAAACAAGAAGAAAAAAGAGAAACCATATACAATTATTAATAATATTTATTTTCACAAAACACATTCAGTTCAAAAGAATACAAAGCAATAAATAAATGAAAAATTCAAACATTATAAGTACATGGAATAATTAATCAACATTAAAATTTAACATACATACATTATGAGAAATTTACAATATGTATATGATATTCTTACTGATCAGAAAAATAATTTATAAAAATATTAAATTTCATGACTAAAGCCAATTTAACTAGAACTTTTACCAAAACATAATAGTTCTCATCTCTCACAATAACATCAGCAGAAAACACAAGATGATTACAGAATTTTGAAAATCACAGTAATAATAAATCTAAAAAATTTCATACAAATATCATAAAAAATATTAAATTGATAATAGAATTGGTAAAAACTTGTATACCACCTGTAGTACATTTTTAAAAGTAAAACATCCATAGGCTTAATAAATTATAAAGAATACAAAATCATCTTTAGCATTCAATGAATTCTTGATTGAATAGAAGCAATATAATTTCATAATAGAAGATGTCATTTAATTAGATGCATAAAATTAATCTCTCATTGTCAATGTTTACATCCTCCAATACATCAAATAAATATTTAACCATATTTATAGTTATTTAATCTATCTATACAAAGAGACATAAAATGTTCATTTAAACTTCAAGTGACAATATAAATACTCATCAGTGCAACAAGTAATAACTCTAAATTATTAAAATATATATAATGCTATAACAAGCTACATAATTTTTTTCACAAATGCTAAAGTCAAAAACATATCACATAGAAACATCTCAACATTAATATGTACATAGTCTTGTACCTTTGTTACGTAAGATTTTTTTTTTTACTGTGATGAAAGGCAAATGCATTAAAATATATATTTTTTAATTTCAGCTCTTGCAACATTTTCAGAGTACCTTGTCATCACTTTCAAAAAATGTAAGTTTAATATCATTTAATTTTTAAAGTTTGTGATTTAAAATCAAAATTACTAAATTTTTAAATCATAATACTAAATTTTTAAGATAAAATATTTTCAAATCAAATACAATAAGATGAATCAACACACATCATTATGACCTTAACATCATATAGTAATAAATCATTTATTACTATATTATATTTATTTTTTTTCCATTCTACTAATAAAATAATGATAGTTTAAATGAAATGCTGTATTTGAGATACATTATTCATTTATATGGGCATTAACTCATTGAATACTTTTCAATAAAGTGAATAATAAAGTAATAACATGACATGATTTATTATTATTGTTTTTTATCTCAGCCATATATTTGCATGCATGTATCCCCAAGTCAAAGTGACATATCCAAAATGGTATTTCTCATTTATAGAATGTACAAGTATTATCGAATTTTTAAAACATAAACTTAACCAGTTTCTTAATATATATAATGAATAAATAAATCCATCAAATAAGAATTTTAAAATATTTCTTTTCAAATTGCCAAATATATCTTCCAAACTAGAGAACAATTGGAATTAAATATTTTTTAGAGCATAATACCTGTTCAAGTTCTTCAGATAAATTGAAATACAGAAGCTTTGATTTAATTTCTTTTCTTCTCTCCATTAATTCTGTTAAAATTTTATTGATATTTCTTGTAACGACATCAAAGAGCAAAACATAAAATTTATCAGTTTCAAGACATCTAGATATAATTAGCTACAGTTCAATAAGAAATTAATTTCAAAACATCTGTTTTGAGATATATAAACTGTTAAAAAATCTTGTCATTTATTAAAAAAAAAAAATTATGCTGCCTTTCCCCAAAATAAATTATAATAATAGTTAAAGAAAATTATTTTTAGCAATATAAACTTTAAATTAAGTTTTTTTGATGATGAATAATTTGAATATGGACTTTATATTCAATAAAAATATATAAAATCACATATATGTTAATTATTAAACTGAGATTTTTCACAGATAATATATTCATAATTTAGGAATATTTCCTATTTGTATAAAAATTTTCACAGTGTGCTGGGTACATATATGATACACTTATTATTGTTTATAGTAACACTGAAACCTGCCAAGATTTTAAACACTTAACAGATTTCCTCATGAACATATTTTTTACATCAATAAACATCCATGCAAAGTTACCATATTTTAAACATAGAAACTACTATCCTTCATAGATTTACATACATATCATTCATATTATAATCCCATAAAAAATTATTTGAAATCCACAAACATCTTAAATGTACCACAAACATTCAAAATGTACTACAAACACAGCAATATATTTTCAATATAAAAAATGTCATCCAATCATTTAATAAAATAAAATTAAACAGGGAAATTATAGATGTATTCAAATATACAGTTTTTATTTTATTTCGAAAAACAGTTACGGTTCAGCATGTAGTCACAAAACTAATTCATAGTTAATAAATTAGGTTTTAAAAAAAATAGCAACCTTCATTATTTGCTCATGCAGTAAAATTTGTAGGTGCATGCATACAATCATGAAAAATCAAAGAATAATTTTACTTTAAGGTAATCTTAGATTTCACAACTTTAAACGTGATTTGTCATTAAAAGCTCCTTTACTGTTGTACTATAAGCGACATCAGCAGGGGTTAAACCATCTGCATCATATATATTAGTAACGGCTCCTTTCTTTAACAATAAATTTATCACTTCTTCATGCCCGCAAGACGAGGCATAATGCAATGGCGTTTGTCCATCTTTATCTTGAAAGTTGATATCTGTTCCCTCAGATATCAGAAATTCAGCAATTTCAGTTTGTCCACGATCACAAGCCCAGTGTAACAAAGATAAACCACCTTCATCACAGCAATCTTTTAAAGACGATTTGGACGAAATTAATTCCTTAATTCGGTTCAAATTACCCTCCTTTACAAAATCAAAGACAGTTTTTGCCTCTTCATTGAGATCGACATCTGTTTTTTGACAAGTGCTATTTACGGGCCCGAAATGAGACTTTTTTCGGCTCTCTTTCCGGCTAGCTGCATCCCAATCAGGCGAAATTTGGCTCACTTTTTTTATATATTGCTTCATCGCTTCTTCTTTGGTCATATTTCCTAACTCGTGCCATGCTGACCATTTGCTACGGCTCTTAAATTTTAAAATACCCGGCATCGGTTCATTGCAGACACCAACTGTAGCCTGTTTGTATCTGCCGTAGAGAAACAGCAGATCGTCTTGCTGCATGACTGAGGCATTTTCTGTAACAAAATCAGTGGCGAGTTTAAAACTGGTTTCTAAAGCATCATCTTCATTTTCTAAGAAATCGTCGTCTTCCATAGTACAAAATAATGCTTCAAAGAACTCAGATGAATACGAATGCAGAAATATGAACAACAAACAGAGAGAGCAGACAAGTGTTTCAATTCGTGGAGTTGAGGATTTTCCCTGCTGCAAGAGAACAGAAAAATTCTTTCAGGAGGAAGAAAATTCCCTTCCTCCAGAACATGCTGCCATCTATTGTTCAAAATATTTTCTAATACGCGCCTTCATCATTTAAACGTAAAATTAGTCAATTATATATGTAATAAACCATAGTATAATCATTTATTACACCTCTACATTCAGTCCTGCATTATTTTTCAAAATTTAAACAATAAAAATATTCTGAAATAATACATAATGTCAATATTATTATATTTATGAGCTAGTACATAAAACGATATACATATTATTTTTTTCACTTGATCAACAATGTGTATGATTTATGAAAATCATTAATACTTTTCAAAAAGAATCTCTCATGAGGGAAAAAAAAACTTCCAACTATACAAATGTCTACATCAGTACATTAAAAACAATAATACACAAATTAATTTCTAAATTCAACTGAAAATTTATATCGATTGTAAACAATGAATTATTTTTCACAGCCGCATTATGAATAAAAAGTTCCGCAATTAACAATTTAAAATATCAAAAAAATTAATTAAAAAGATTATAACATATATCTGAAACTTCATAATATGAATTTTTTATTGTTTGATTCGTCTGTCAATTAATATTATATTTAGAGCTAGTTGATTCGCCGGAGACATTAGTTATATTTAATTTCAGTTAGATTGCTTTAAAATCATTTCATGTCCATGATTATCAGACATTAAAACTGTATTAATTAAATTATCTCACATATTTTCTGTTTATTGTGTACATGCATATTTTATAGGGAGACCAGTTCCATGATATCATATTATTAAATGAGTGAATCTTTGATTTATCTATTATCTTCTTGATTTAACGGTATTGTAATTCCACTTTTTTAATCATCCTAAATTACATTAATATTAAACAGAATGCTTCGTTAGTTTTCAACAACGGAATAAATGCGCGCAATCAAATATTTCATGAAATAATACAAACGATTTAGTCACAACAAATTGTTGTGATTATATTTAAAAATATGTTAAAAAGTTAATTAAATCTAGCCTAAAGAATTTTTACAACATTTAAATTGGCATCATTGAAGGAATAATTTTTGGACTTTAAAATGGTGTAACAATCATTTTTGTGGTTGAGAATTATTAGAAGTTGTCACGATAAAACATTTAAATCTAGCTTAACGTTTTATTAATAAAAATTTGAAAAAAAAATCTCTTCGAGGTGGGTGCATATTTTTATTTTCCAAAGTATATCTGCAAAATTTGATAGCCCTAGGTTAAGCAGTTTGGCCTATAGAGCGTCATCACTCGTACAGACAGACATATATGCTCACACACAAACATTTATTTTAGTAGAAAATACTTTAAATTAGAGAGCACCGATAAAGAGTATTTTTAAAAAATGCACTGAAAATATATACATAAGATTTAACATTGTTAAAAGACCCGTTTGAATAAATCCAACAACTAAAGGAATGAAAAGAATTGTTGTAAAATATTCTTAAAAGTGTTTTAAATTTAAGAAAAATACTATACAAAGATAAAATTGATAGAACTGAAAAATTATTTTATTTCAAAGGGATATAAATTAAGCTTTATGTTTAATAATGAGTTCCGAAATAGTAAATAAAAGAAAAACAAAATATCGTTACAAAATAAGACTACAACTAAAATTTTAATTAATTTTAATTATAAATCAAATTCAAATTTTTGAAAAGCTTTTCCTTATGAGCACCTACTACCAAAGAAATACATATATGTCAAACATGGTAGCTTTAGATCCAATGGTCTATCCCTTTATCTGTTAGAACAATTTTTTGCATCATTCATCTGACATCACACATGCTTAGAAGTTAGTAATTCATAGATAGTACGTCAGGCTATAAATACTGTCATGTTAAAATATTTACAGGAAATTAAAAGAACAAACAGTAAATATTTTATTAATAAGTATGATGGCACCAACTGCTAAATAAATTCATATTTTCAAGCAACCCAGTAAAATAATATTTGATTCCTATTATTAATGTAAGTGCCTTAATTAAGTAAATAATATATAATTGCCTAGTTATTGGATAAATGTAATTAATTTTTAATGTCAAATTAAAAATATTACTATCAATTTCAAAAAAAAACCAAGATCGTTTTAATTTACCAAGTATATATAAAAATTCTTATTCCATCGAAATTAACATTATTATAAGAATTGTACTGTCAGTTTTTAAAAAAATTTTAATTTCTGATTTCGATTATTCATAATTAAGTAGTCAAATATAATTTTATTTTGCTGGAATTTTTTTTTTAAATAGCAAATTTTCCTATATTGTTATAAATTAATGTTTAGCATCCGTACAATATCAGTACCATTCATGCAATTATGCAACAGTATCATTTTTGTAAATGCACATAGCAAGGCATTAGTTAATCAATCCCAAGCAAGGCACTTACATATATCATTTGATATTTAAAATTTCGATTTATATTGCGAAATAAATAGTTTAGATTAATTATGCAAACAGGCTTTAATTTATTTGCAAACATTCCCACTAGCAAATACCGAACGGTATGGAACAGAACACCTTCCATGTTATTCCATCGATCCGCAAATTGAATTATATTATTTTTAAAAATATCTAATTATATCTGGATCAAGTTTATATATTATTTTTATTATGATTATAAATTTATATACTTATTCAATAAAATAACCATCTGATGAATTTTTGTATGTACACATGCATATATTATTAATTCGATATTTTTTAGTGAAATTTCATTCAATTTCGAGTATTTTGTTGAATGAGTTCCACTATCATCTCTCAATTTCAAGATGCTACTTTCTTTGTGATAGCTATCTTAAAAAAAGTATTAAAAAATTCATCTAAGAATGGATAAAAATGTATAAGAAATAAATGTTAAAAAGAATTGTCTTTATTCAAAACGAAAAATAAAACCAGTCGAAGTGGTATCTCCGAAACTTTCTCGTATATACCTCACTTAAGATCTTATCCCCTTCCCCCCTTTTCCCCGCAAAAATTATGAACTTTACATAAGGGCGCATATACCTAGCATGGCATAATCGAACAATCATTACGAACCATAGATCTTCAGCGAGAATCTAATACTTTTACTGAATCTATCCTGAGAATGTGTATTTTGATACCTTTTTGTAGACCTATGAAACCAAAATTTGACACGCAATTACAGGTGTCACAAGATGTCATTCCGAATTTCATTAATTTAAGTCATTCTCTTGATGTATTACCGCGTTTACATGCATGCGAAAATACAAACCGGCTGACGGTCAACCCTATCACAGATTTGGCTCAAAATTTGGCGTGAATCTATTTTAGATGCTAAACTTATGTTCCAAATTTTATATGCCTAGCTCTTTCCAATTTGGAATTATCGAGTTCACTTGGAATCGAATAGCTAAAGAGCCAAATGATTTCCTGGGGATGGATTTTGCTCACAATTCGATAGAAATCTGCAAATTTGGTTACGAGTCCAAATGCCAATCCATATACCTGCTCAAAGCGTTTTTGTTATCTTTTGGCTTTATTACAGGCAGACAAACAATCAAACATTATGTCAAAAGTGTGTTTTTCGCCCGAACTTAGTGGAGAAATCTGAAAATTGAAGATCCGTCAAAATCATTAATTCAAATTTTTTGAGAATTAATGTACGTCCGTTATATATTTGCATATGAGAAAGTAAAAATTACCAAATGAAGAATTCAAACTCTATACTGCATGACGCTGAATAGTTGAATTATTGGTGCATTACATGACAGAAGCTCGAAAAATGACTTAATGCTGGTTCCAAAGTTCATGCGGAAAGTTAAAAACTCTTTTAGTCTGCGGAAACAGAAATTTTCTCGCATATCTCTGATAAAGGTATTATCTCTCATCACCCCACGTAAGAATTATGGAGCCTTAAGCAAGCAACGAATTTTTAGGCATATAGTTTCAGATTTCAATAAATGAACATTTAGTGCTTCGTAATATAGTAGAGAAAATTGAATATGCATTTTGAATGCTCTTTTATCGAAAAATTAAAAATAAAATTTGACGCAGAATTACAATTTTAGTAACAAGAGTAGATAATAACTTTCAATTATCTGCGTCATTGCGTTTTTGAATAATCACGTTTAAATACCTATAAAGGTACAGACTGACATACGGTTAACTTTTTGAAGGATATGATGATTTTCTATTTGATAAGGATCCATACTTTAGATTCTAAAACTGTGTAATCAGTATACAATCGTTCATTTATCCGCGTTTTTAAATTGTCGATCTTAAATGTTAAATGGTCAAGCATTATATGTGGATGATGACTCTCTCTCTCTCTCTCTCTGAATACTTCGCAGAGAAGAAAGGAAAAAGACCATAACGAAATAAACGAACCAAACCCATGCAGTCTGTTGAGCCAGCAAAACAAATTTCATTATGATAACATCTCGAGAATACAATTATCTGTAAGGATGACCGAATCAATCAACGAAAAACAGACAGTTAACTCACAATCGCACCCTTCTCCCTCTTTCTCTTAAATTACAATGTTTATACATTTTACGCAAACAGTGATATAAATATAATTATTTATACAAAAAAAACCCAATTTAATTACAAATCTCAATATATTCTATTTCTAAAATACTGTTATTTTAATAAAAATTAACAATTATTCAAATGTTTTAGAACTATCTATTCTAGTCCAACATTTACTGTGCACAAAAATTAGTAAATTTAAAAAGTTATTTCCTAAATCTAATTTATAAATGAAACAGAATACAAAAAGCTATTCTATAAAAAAAAAAGACAAATGAAAGGAAAGGAAAAGAACAACCAGTTTCAAAATTAAAGCTTTCTACAAATATATACAAACAGAAAATTGTTCTTCCTTAATTTTTTTAAAAATAAAATCTAAAAACATGTTTTTTATAGTATTTCAGAGACACTTAAATTACCTCAGCGCCAATTCGCTTTGTGAATCTTTCAAAACTTAATTACTTATTAACTTAGTTTTTATATGTTTACCTCATTTCTTCAGAACAGAAGCAGTCCTATGCAAGAAATAAAAGAATAAAAATTTCGTAAAATACGTGAATATATAAAGTGCAGAAATTCAATTTATTGTTGGTCATTTTTTTAAAAACCATTTCTTATAAAACGTCTGAAGTTGCTATAACTTTTTAAAACATCTAAATTGTAAATGACTGTTTCATGTTTTCACGTTTACGTCCTGTTCTAAAGCAACACACGACGATTATTTTGGGACGCATAGATTTGACTGTGGCAGGGATAATACCTGTGACATATGAGCTTTCAACCGCACAATTTAGAGAACAAATAACCCCGATAGATGTAACGTTCACTAGGCCCACATACACGTCAAAATCAGGCTTCGAACTTTAAGATCTCTGGCAACCCGAGAACGAGACTTATCACTAGGAAACAACGGTTTACCGTGAATGTTAAACGAGAAACAGTTAAAATATTACTACTATATAAGCTTAAATATATTGTAAGCAAAAAACAAACTTTCGGTGCATTTAAATTTTCGAAATTTTAAAGCTTTGAAATGCAAAGATACTCCTTTTTTACTTCATTCCGTTCTGGTTACACAATCTACTTACAAACAAAATATTTTTTTTAAAAGAGCGTGAAAGAATAGTTTAGATAGATTGGCATCATGTTACAAAGTGACATTAGAAATATTTTGCTCTCCTAAAAATTTTAAACCAAAGTTTAATGACGAAGATGACATTTGAGTTAGTATACCTCTTCAAACTACTATATTCGAGAATAATAAATATATTCAGAGTATACAAATATGTATATTAACACTACCAGTTATACGATTTGAGTTATACGATATTTAGTCCTCGGCGGATTACAAGTGTAACAGAAAATTAATGGGGGCCATGTTCTTATAGAGGATGGGCATTCTGTGTGATAATCTCGAACCCGTATGCCAGCCCGAAGTGGCGACTTTGCCACGAAATCAAAGCAGAAACAAACAATGTGTCAGAAACAAGGACTTTATATTTTTCCATTCTCTGATTACTTTTAATTATGAATTTTTTTAAAAAAATCGTACTTATGAAAATTTAATTATATTCAAAATAGCAACAAATTATCAATTATAGACACTTTAAAAAATACCAAATAATTTAATTCATACTAATATATTTCTTTTTTAAAAAAATATCTGAGTAGTAAAAATCATAATGCCAAAATAAACATAAATAAATGCTGCCACTCGTTTTAAACGATATCAAAAATATATAAAATTTTAAAAGCTACTTCTAGGCTAAACGCTGATTTTTTAAAGTGATGAAAAGTTTAATTCTAGATATAATTCAGAAGCTATTAAGAAAAAAAAAGTATCAGATTTAAAATATTTATTTCTAATGAACGACAGTGGGGAGATACATATGATACAACATCATTGCATAGAGGAAAGATCTAAATTTTATTGTATGCATTCTGTATAGCTATTTATTGTGCGACAAAATTCGAATCGGATGTCCAATCGTGAAGTAAATAATTCCTGGTTATAAAACTCACTGCTGTAAAAATTCGATCTTGTAGATACTAAAGAGTCGATTGGCTTCAGTTTTAAATACATGCCAAACAGCTGATGCGAAATTCCATGTTTTCTGATTGCAGATTTTCTAAAGTTATGATTGAAAGCAATTCGAATACGCTCAATATTTTCATTTGACTGATAGAACGACTACTGCATTTCCTTTTGCATATGAAATCATTCCCAATGAATTTCTTTTTAACGCTGTAATTCTATTTGTGACGATGCGGCTCTTTGATGAATTTACAATGAAGTTCTCACAAGCATGATACACTTTTTGCATCTTCAGCAGATAAAATTTTTCTTGAGTCATGTTCGTTTTCTCGCAAATAAACCATCGTGTTATTTTGTTTATTTATTGAATTATTAACTTTGAACATTCCTATATCTAGTAATGTATCATATCCGTCTCTGTTTACTGTGGTTCATTATTTTTTTAAAAACCTCTGTTCCGTGTATTTGAAAAATACTGCATAACTACAAGCTGCCTTCAACGATTAGTTCTCGCCCATTTGCATTAATAACATTAATTTATTAATATCAAACAACTTCGATCAATTGCATTTTATGTCGCCAAATGAAAGTACTTTTTTAAATTATACTTGCACAAAAAGCAATCTGATTGGTTAGCTATATTTTCTATACAAAATGTATAGTGCAGTAAAGTTTTTAAGATATTTCTCGAAACAGAAGGGATGGCGAGAATAGGCGATTATTGTTGACGTATCTAAAAGTACTGAGTTTTTGTATGAAATAAAAATTGGCGAAATTGATATGATAGTTGGGGCTCAGATACTGTTTTTCCCGCTTTCTTATTTATTCTAAATATACAGATTTTAAATATAACTTTAATTTTGATTGAGTGCATTCCAAACATAAACAATAAATATGAAAAAGTGGCTTTTGATTTGAAAAGATGAAAAAATTGGCATACAATAACAAATCAACAAAAAACAATTGACATATCAATTATTAAAGCAAAAATAAGATTTACACCAGAAAGCAAGAGTTATGTTGCAATGGAACACAACTTTTCTGAATACAGAATTCTGATTAAAATCACATATCTGCACCTCCTCAATAGAATTGAGAAGGGCGGAGGAAATGTTTAATTTGAAGTGATACACGAAAAGAATGAAAATATTAGATAAAACTTTCATCTATCAAAACCACATTTTAAAATTGAGAACTTGGATAATTTGTACAAATATTTATCTACTATAATAAATATGAAGATAATTAGTAAGAAAGTAAAGATCAATTACATGGTTATTGCCATTTAAAAATAATTGTTCTAATTATAAAATTTTGCTTACATAAAGCCCATGAAAAATAAATCGTCATTCAGCCTTTCAAACATAAACTCGCTTACATGTTATAGGCTATTTCAAAGTCAAATCAGTTTCACACGTCCCCATATGCTCAAACCCTGCCAGTCATAAAAGAGTCGCGATGGCAAGGTCTCGACTACCGTATTCGAAGTATCAACTTCCAAATTCGATTCCACCGAAAAACACAGTGCAAAGGGCGGGGTGCACTTCAATATGTCGGAATCAAATATCTCCCAGCTGGTGTGGTGCAGAAGTGCATTGGAGAGAAGGGTGCCAGATCAGATCGTCATCTAACCACCGTTCAAAATTACGTGGTCTGTTCCCAAAATAGCCCTCGTATTGTTTCGAAATGAGAACTAAATATAGTTAAACCAAATTCAATAAAAAAAAATAATGATGAGTTTGTTGCATTATTTGAATTGGTGTTAAAAATAAAATAATATTGGTGTTAAAAATAAAATAAAATAATAACTTTTTCATTTAAAAAAATAAATACTGTTTCCATTATATTTCAAATATGAATGTTTTCGTTTCTACAGATGAAAAAGATATAAAACCATGTCATATGGTTTCGAAAAAACATGAAATCCTGGTCAAATGATACGGGAAATATATGAAATCTTGGTGCAATTTTCATGTCTTAAAAATAGACATGAAAATCTGATCATATAGTCTAACTTTCTTTCTTTCGCCACAGAATATCCCCAAACTTGGAAATTGAAAATTAATACGATGTATATTCACTTATTAACATGTATATTCACTTATTAACTTATCACAATTTATGAAAGGAAAATGCCAATGCAATAGTATTAATTTTTTTATCAAAAAGATTAAAATGAAATCATATAAGCCCCTTTTACAATAGCGACTAAGGTCACTAACGAATTATATAAATAAAAAAAAGAATTAAGAACAAAATAGAAGAAATGTTTTTTCTCTTAGTTCAGATAAAATTCAGATTCTAAAAAATAAAATTCTGAGCAGCTGTAGCGTTCAGTGCCAAGCCCACGGCCCTCGGGGGAAGAAAAATGAAATTTATGTCAGAAGTTTCAAGAAAATTTCATGAATATTACTCCATAAATTATATTTTATAATAATTAAATTTTCATCTAAAGCCGCAATATTTATCACCATTCTGTTAAAAAATACTGAAAATATTTTTGAAATATCATCAGACAAGATTACTCACCATTCTAATGTACAAGTTAACTAAACAAAATACCTTTTTACAACTTTTCCGGGAGGAGAAATGAGAGCAGGGATATTAGCTAAAGCATCAAGTCATAGGAATCACTTCCAAGCATTAAAATCATATGCATTGACTAAATTCGAGCTCACATGAGAAGCACGAAGTGAGATTTTAAGAACTGTTCGCCAATTTGAATTAATTTTAGAATCCACTTTGCATCTTGCAGAAACAAAAAGGATAATTCAAAACAAAACAGCATAAGACTAGTCCATTTATATTTAGATTATATGTACAATTACGCATCCTTTGTGACAGTTAAGTCATGTGAATCGAATATATTTTATTCAGCAACAACTAAATTTTGGAATTGTCACTCGTTTTGCATAAATGCTGTTAGTTAAGATCAATAACCATGCATGATCATGGGCAGAAACAATCCCCACAATGAAAATGTAATTTTGCAATGTCTGTTTAAATATTTGAAAGGCATGAACTGACGTGCGGAGATAAAAGCGGAAATCCCTATCATTTAAAGAATATATATTTATGTTTAGAATAAGCTAATAAATCTGTTATCTTACAATAGATTTAACCAATGGAACTCGACTTACATAATAATGAACAAAACCGAAGACAATGGCAGAAATCCGACAATTTTTTTTTTCCCTGTTACTGAGCTATGGACTTTAAAAAAAAATTATAAATAGAAATAAACGTTTAAGGTAAAGTTCATATAAATAAGAAAATTTGATTCGAATTTAATTAAATTTAATTTAAAATTTCTAAATGAAAGAATGTTTCTATAAAACTTTTATTTATTAAAATCATATTTCATAAATACGCGCACTGAAATATTTATACCAGTAAACAATGTGGCTTCTAAAATTCGAATACAATGTACACATAGGTATCTAGCTCCTTTTGAAATTACCGTGTTCACTTATTTTCAAGACAGAACAGGCGAACTTCCTGTTAATGGATTTCGATCAAAATTCAATTGCAATCTACAAATTTGGTATAATAGCCAAATACAAAATTTTATCAATATAGCTCAAAGTGTCTTTGAGCTATCGTGTTCACACACAGACAAACATAATTTCAAAAATGTATCGATGCGCTGGAGAGTAACGGAGTGCTTGAACTCAAGTGTTCTTAATCATTTGAGCATATTATTTAGAAAAATATGCATAACAATTCCAATACAAAATAAATGTTGAATATAAAAATATATTAAAGAATTATTTCAGAACAAATTCCAAAAATGCGTTTTTCATATGTCTGAAACGAGCAGATTCGTCAAAATCTCGAGTTCAAATTTTCTGACGTTTACAAAATTCTTTGTATAAGAGAAAGAAAAAAATTAAAGCTTATTCTTTAAAATTTTATGTGACAACAAACTGTCAATATAAAGAAATACCGTTTAATTTGGTGAAAAGTCATTCCATCTCATTAAAATTTATATAAACAGAATTTTTGAAGTTTCGCTGAAACCGAAACTACAAAATTAAGAGAGTTTCACTTATAGAAAAGAGACAACGTTCGGAAAATATTAAAATGCACCAAATTTTTTTCTGATTGTGGTTGTACCTTCTTTCTTTTCTAAGCAAATTTTTCAATAGAATTTGTGTTTTGAAATAAACAAGCAATACAATACTATACAGGCGAAAGAACAAAAGTTTTCTAAAATGGAAAAGGGCCGCGGTGACCTGGTGGTAAGGTATCGGCTTCGGAACGGGAGGGTTTCAGGTTCGAGACCCGATTCCACCGAAGAACCGTCGTGTAAGGGGGTCCGTTGCACGTTAAATCCGTCCTGACCAAACGTCCTCCCGCTGGTGTAGTGTGGTGTGGAGAGGGGGGTGCCAGCTCAGGTGTCGTCCTCGTCATCTGACCGCTGTTCAAAATTACGAGGTCCCTCCCAAAATAGCCCAAGTGTTGCTTCAAACGGGACGTTAATATATAACTAAACCAAACCAAAACTAAAATGGAAAAATCTACAAATAAGTGTTTTTAGTTTTAAGTAAAGCAAAAGAGCTTTAGATATAAATTTAACCTTATATTAAACAAAAGTTTCGACATTAATGGAATATTAAACTAAATTTCGGTTTACATGATTCAGTTCATAAAATTCTATAATGAAGAATTGAAAACCTAGATTTAAAAGCTGTATTGACCAGAAAAAGAGTGAGGCTGTCAGATTGCAGGCATATCCACCATGTGTTAGATAAAATCCAATAAAAAATGTTTGATGTTCACTAAAAAAATATATATAGCGGGCTGAAAATACGAGGGTATATTTTTATTGAAATACATAGCAATTATTCAAAATGTTTTTAGATTATAATAAGCACAAAGTTTTAATGAAATTTCTCATCGAACTCAAATACTGTTATTATTTCAATTTTATTTGTATGTTAATCTATAAAATGGTTTTCAACACTGTGTGTGAAACAAATCAAAGATCTATAAAATTTGCAAGCTAATAGCGGATGCTTGAGTGTGAATGCTAATTTCTACTCTTATTAGGATTTAATTTTTTATTACATTGTAAAATAATAAAAGAATTAAATAAAATTTTATAAAAATAAATTGAAATCTTTTACAAAATCCTCCCAAAATTAGTTATATAGTCTGATTTCCAGAAATATGCTTTCACTTATCTTATATCGAATTTCTTAGATCAAGCATTTTAATGCACAAGTTAATAAAACACCTACAATATTAAAGCGCCAAAATGCATTTTCTTGCGCCATTTTTTGAATCGTTGGTATCACCTGTCATGTATGATTTTATTGTCGTTAGATTCGTTAGACTATCAGCAACGTTCTAAAATAAAAAAATAAATGTTTTATGCGTTCGATGAAATGTCAGGTCAACTGAAATTTTTTAAGTTAAGTTTACAACCAAAATTTGTCGTCTCTCAACAGGAACATTAAGGGTGGGGGGAAACCTTACTAAATGCTAGATGAAACATATAATGCATTAAATAAAGCGCGTTGACAGCCTATGTGCCAACCACATTATCCGATCGCAATTCAAAAGTACAAAATTCGTCAAAAAATAGCTCTAGTATTGCTTCAAAGTGGGATAATTATCTAATTTAAATTATAAAGAATTACATTTTTGAACTCTATGTATGAATAACAAAATGAAGGCCTCTTAAATTACCTCTTATAACAAAGCGAATTTTCATGCGTGCATTCGCGCTTAAAAAGAAGACTGTTGACCACAAAGGTACGAAATTTGGCTCAAACGTATTTTTTAAGATAGAAATGAACACCTCGGAGTTATTTTTGAGGGGAATTTTAATCAGAATTTTACTTAATTAAAAACTAAGATTTGACATTTTTCTTTCTTTCGGAAAATTATAACACAAATAACTAACTATACACCGAAAGTACTTATATAGTAATTATGTTATTATTTTTTCAATTTTATCAAATTTTTTTTAATATTTTAGATTTGCTTCAATTATTTTTGTTGACTGAAATTTAAATAATTTTTATTGTTATCGCAAGTATTTTATATTGATTTCTTCCATTGTTGATCCCAAGGTACGATAATTGATCATGCTGAATCGGTTTCTTTTCAAAGCTTGGCTTTAATAAAAAAAATTATATATTTACTTATTTTATTATTTATTTGTTTTTAGCTTCGAAATTAGAGATTGATAAGATTATTTTCAAAAATAAGCAAGGTTAAATTTTTTATATATATAATTAGTACATTTTAAACATATTACTACATTTTTCACAACATAACTGGATGGAGAAATATATATCTTTCGCTTTCTTATTGTAGTAATTCAAATTGACCATTGAATCAATGAACAAATATTCTTTAGGGTATTACAATAAATTATGAAATATATTAGATACTACACTACACATTCCAACCTCACTGATTTTATTTATTATTCTTATACACACTAAAAGTTTGTTTTAATTCTGCAAACAAGTTAATGGTTAAGTGAAGTTTAATCATTTTCCCTTTTGACGTTAAGCCCAAATTTTAGACGAAAGAACAGAAAAAAGAGAATTGGAAGACCATAGTACAATGAAAATAACATGTGTAAGACTTTTAAAGTAGTAAAAGTTATCTACTAATTAGAACTTAATAAACGGCTGACTCTTCTTCCAGCCAATTTCTATCGAGGTTTTCAAAACGAAAAAAAATCTAACTACAAATAAAATTTAGCTTCTTAGAAGCAGATGCACAGATTAGCATGCGCACCATCATTCTTCGCTATATCATTTCATATCACGAATTTTTCGAGAACCGCCATAATTTTGAATGTATATCATATCATTTACATTTTTAATTTTAGTATATTATACCATTAATGCATAACTTTTTGCTTTTGAAATTATAAAAAGAACATAGGAATAAGAACATTAATTTCCCATTATGCAAGATGAGTTATGTCGATATTCCCGTTTTTTCAGTTAAAAAAATTAAGCAAAATTAACGGAAAATATTATTTTGAATCGCACAGCTTCCATGAAAATTATAGCAAAAGAATCCCAATTTTATGATGCAAGCAATCTTAAAATGATTTTTTTTAATTAACCTTAAGTTTTTTTTAAAGTAACAAATAAAAGCATATTTTATTTTCAGGCAAATAACCTTTTCCTAACTTTTTTAATCATCTTAATTATTTATAAAGGATTTCACAAAAACATTAATCTGAAATATGATTTATTTCATGCTAAGGTTTCTATATAATTTCATTCGTTTGCTTTCATTTCAATTTTGCTTTTTCAAGGTCTGCACGCTCAAACGAGTCTGTAATTTTGATAACATTCCACACATAAAAAAAAGTCCATTTATTTTAATTCCTTACTTTGAAAAGCGAAAATAGAACAATATTTCCTGCTTCTTTATATAATTAGTTTTCTTTAAGCTTATTGCCAACATTGTATAACATTATCTGGTTTAGAAAATTACATAAGCTTCAATCTTATGTATAAATTTAAGAGCGTTCTTTAAATAACTTTGAAAGTATCTTATTATAATCTTTTTCTTTGAGAAGAGAATGCAAGTAATTTTGTTTTCTCTTTAATTTACATTTTGAAATAAACATTATTCCTTTCTAAAATTGACGTGACGGTATAAAATGACCCTTTCGCATACTCACTAATAAAGATGTTATCTCCTGTATTAAATTTATTGGATCTTAGATAAGACCATTAACACCATGAACGCTCACATTTTTATTTTTAGTTCCCCATGAACCATACGTGCACTTTCAATGCCTTTTTTCGGGCTGATTCAATTCAAAATTTGTCACATAATAAATAACAGTCACATATCAAATTTTATTTATCTAAGTCGTTGCGTTTTTTGAATTATCGCATTTCGATATATGTGAATGTACAGACCGACAGACTGTCAATCTGCTATTGGATTTGATTTAAAACTTCATTAACTCTACATTTTAAATTCTGAAACAATATAATAAATTTTATTCATCTAGCTCCTTAAGTTTTCTAGTTATTGTGGTCACTTGTACTCTGACAGATAAAAATTTTTGAGATTGGATTTCATTCAAAATTCAATATAAATACGATAGACAATGAACCCTTGAAGGATTCGGTTCCAAATTTGACACATATCTACATTTTAGATGTTAAATCTGTGTAGTAAATTTTATCCATCTAGTTTCCTTCGTTTTGTAGTTATCGTGTTAATTATAAATTGATTTTATTTAAAATTTGAAAGAAATTTACAGTTTTTGTATAATGACCAAATACCGAATTTAATCCGTCTAGTACAAACCGTTTTTAAGTTAACTGTTCACAGACAAATATGATCACAAGATTGCACTTTCCGGTTGTAAGGAGGTCTTAAACTTGGAGACTGTCAAACTCTCGAGATTATTTTTTTTAAAGCCTCATTGTATATTTCGTATAACAGAGACACACATCATATTAAAACAACTTTATTATTATCTTGAAAACGGAATCAGACACACCTGAATAATCATTACATTCTCTTCGTTTTTCATTTATTCAATTCATTCTTAAATGTCATCTTTATCTTTAGGAATATTCATTGATTGCATAACATAATCTTTTTTGCTTTTATCATCAATCTGCATTAATAAGGAAGTCGTACACTCTCACAATAAACCACACATCAAAAATCCCTTAGTCATCAAAGAAATGCCATTGATGACACAAAATAACAAAGAAATAACACCGATTTTGACACCCGACATCATCTCGTCATGTGAGGTCACAGATAAAATAAGAAAGATCAGACGAGAATAAAAATAATATTTTCTACAGAACATTATTTTTTTTTCTAACGACCGCTATTAGATGACTCATAAAACTCTTCGGTAGAGCATCATCTGCATTCTGTAGGTGTTCACTAGTGAATGAAAAAGTGGACTTCCACCCCTTTCCCGCCAAACTTGTTTTGTTTTTATTCTATGTTTCTCTCTTTTTATTGAACTAGCCTCTCAGCTGCAGGTGTTCGAATGATACACTTTATTATGAATCTTCAATCGCCAAGGGTTAACGATATGATTTTTCAATTTTCTAGCCTGCGTTCATTTATTTTTATTCTTTATCACACAACGAAAAACCAACATAAACATTAATATTAAGGATAAGGATTTATTTTTCATAAATATCATCGGAAACAAAACAGACAAAAAAAATTTAAGAAAATAAAAATAAAAAAAAAGATGTGAACACCTGCAAATATCTCAAATTGATTTGTTTAGAGAGATAGATTTGCATCTAGTGTGAACACAGGTGCTGAGGAATGTGAAGGTTGTGCAACTACATTAAAACAATGAATTGAAAAAAAAATGGCCTTGGCCAATTCCCACTTTAAATTTAGCCTATATTTGACCAATAAAAATGAAAAGAAAAAAGTTGCCTGCCATCTTTTATCATTTAATACGATCTCGACGTGTTTTTTTCTCTCTCTTTCACTCTCTCTTGCTCTTAAGTTGAGTAAAAAAATGCACAAAATTTACTTGAGAATTGCGTAGGATTTATAAAGAGTTTTTTCCCCTCTCAAAGTAGACTTAAAATAAATAAATATTTTTTTATAATTTCATATTATTAAAGTGGCATTCTAATTTTTAAAAATAATTTTGTAATAATGATAAATTTTATGTCATCTTACTTTTCATTAACATCCAGATTCCTAACGCGTAAGTTTTGACTTAATTCTACTATGACGTACAGGAATTCAAAAATGTTATTATATACTTTGAAATTCAGCACTGAGATATTGATATTTTAAGTAAAATAATAAATGAGAATATCTAAGGAAATAAATATATTTAGTTTTTCTTGTCATATCATCAAGGAATAGAAATCTGTTATTTGAAACGAACCGGTTCGGCAACTTTTAACACTCGGACAAAGAATAATCTGCAGAATTTCAGAATATTTATATTTAAACATAAAATTAATTCTTGAATAATTGACTAATTTCGGAAAATTTTTTAATTTTCATATGTACTTTTCTAAATAAAATATAATGACAACTATTCTCATTTTATTTATTTGTTTTTCCAAATCATTTTTTACTTTAAAAAAAAGAATAAAATATAAAGAAACATGTTTAAAATGATATTTGTGGCTTAATATATTTTTAATTAAACCCAAAAACCGACTTCAAACATAAAAATCGCGTAAGACTCTAATTTGAGGAAAAATTTAAACTCAATACAGATATATAAAAATTTGTAGTGAAATAATTTCAAATTTGATAATTCTTTTAGATATAATACTGATTAAACAAATAATATGAATTTAACATTTAAATTTGAAATTTTACATTCAACTGTTAGTCCAATAAATGTCAGATGTAAATAAATAAGAATTATACGGCAACTTCCATTTCGGAAAAGTATTATCCTATTGATTGAATTAAAATCTCTGGTATACTTGAGGCGCTTGTATATTATGAGTAACTTTTGCGTAGGATAGCAATGTCTTTAAATTATTTAATTTTAGCTTATAAGATGCAATAATTCGTTGTACGGATGTCGCACCTAGTGTGATAGTTAAGGGCATAAATACCCCATCTTCAGAGCATGAAACAAGAAGCTGCACGCATTATAATGTAATCTTAAAGTTCCAACACCCTCGAAATTCAATAAATGTCTAAACCATTAACTGATATTTTGCGAGCACACTTTTTTCGTTTATAATAGCATATAAAATAACTATATTAATGTAATAAGATTTTTATTTATTCGTTTATATCAATAACTAGGCATTATATATATAAAAAAAGTAGAGTTAACATATGTTACCCACGCAGTCAATTTTATTTCATGTTCTATAAAAAATTTTTTACCCTGAAGCACTCCAGTAAAGATATTGTCTTATCTAGCAATTCATAAACACAATACATATCAATAAAAATATAATTATACCAATTTTTGTAGCAGTAATAACTTCACCGTCTTAGAGCAGAGTTGACGATGATATATTTACTAAAGATATTTTCAAATTAAAAAAATAATATTTATTATTTCTAATTATAAAATTCATCAAAAGAAATTGACTGATCATTTTTCACAATTCAGTTTAACTTCCAAACATAAGGAAAACATAAATATCAATGAACCATGTCAATTTTCGGGAAAGGTAAAGAAAAATATTATAAATCCCAGAAATGAATAAGGATTCTAAAATATGAATTTATAATCCCTGTATTTTCAAAATAGACAAGTATTTTTAATAAAAAAGCAAATTTATGTGTCTATAAATATTTTTCAGAGAATAAAAATTAAATTCTTATTTCTATGCCTTCAATACAAAAAAAAACATACTTTTTATTGATAAAAATCCCAAATTTGAATCAAAACATCAAACAAACCATCAGCTATTTCATTTCCTTTTATTGTACCTTTAAACTTTTAAAGCATTTGTAATACTATAAATATTTCTATCATCTAATAACGTCGAAATAATTATTAAAATAAAAATATAATTGCTTTGTAATAAAATAAAATACAATCATATAATTTTCATTTTAATTCTTTTATCAGTTCTGTATACATAGGTTGAAATTTTTTAATTAAATGTACTGATTAATAACCTTAATCCAATTTTTATAAGTTGATAATTATTTTAAAATATTTTCCATGATTTTTCTTATTAAGTTCAATGCTACGGAATATTTTTTTGGTTGCATCAACAAACAAACAAAAAGTATAAAATATCCTGCATTATTGATATTAAATTCTAAATATTTATAACTAACAAACATAACAAAAAATTTACCAATAAATTATTCGATGCTTAATACCAATAATTATGTCGAATTATCTAATAATGCTTTTGTAGTTAAATAAAGAGTAACAAATTTGTTATATTCCGAGTATTTATTTTTGGTAACTAGAACCAAACTAGAAATGACGAAACATAAAAAAAATATAAATATTGAAAAAACTAAGAAAATAAACTTACCTGGATCAAAGGGATCATAATCATAATCCAATAACCAATAATAACGATTATCGTAATGTGTTCTATTACTTCTTCGTCCATTCCACCTTGATATTCTTCCAGATACAGTTAAACATATAGTTATGATCACGAAAGTGATCGTCCATCGTTGATCTAATGTCATTGCTTAGAATTTATTCTTTAGAATTATTCTGACGCAGACGATAATTGCTTTACTATAAATATTAGCTCCAATATGTCGTACATCCACAATCGTTCACAAAATAAACACACATAATTAATTTATTTCATAGTTCTATAGGCAAAACACTTTTTTCTCCAATTTTTTTTTATTAAGAGAAAACTGATTACAATGTAATATTTTAAGTTTTAAATGGGCCTTCTGATTTATCATCTGCCGGCATTCTTTATATTAATATTTAAATTCAATTTTTCAGCACTCAGAAGAATTTTATTGTTTTATTAGGAAAGAATAATTAAATTAAAACGAGATGCCTTCTACATTCAGTGTATTTAAAAAATAAAAAATACTAATTTAATTAATTTTAATGAAAGTATATTAAGAACTTCGCTGAAACCAGAAGAAAACGAAGATAGTTACATGTGATCCGGAAAAATCAGCGATAGAGAGCAAGCAATTCCAGACTGCAGACGAAGTTTCTTCTACTTTGAAAACTTCACTTTAAATGTTTCGCCTATAAGAAAAGTTCAGGCTAAATCTGAAAGGCTGCCATCTATCCGTATATAAATTCTAAATTTAACTTCTTCTTTTTTTCTTTTTTTTTTTTTTTACTTTACAAAAATGAAAAGAAAATATAATTTTTTTTTAGCTAGTGCTTCGTTATACGACCACACAGCCACGCACAAACCATTCGAAAAAAATTTTGTTGTTATAAATTCTGAAAGCAGACGATTTTCCGATTAAGAGAAATCTAGTAAAAACAGCACTAAAAGAGTTGTGGTTATCACTGCACGCGGTTACTTGACTAGAAAGGCAAATGACCACACACAATGAACTGGAGCAATCAACGCAAAGGGAGAGGAGATCTGTGAATGGACCGGAGCGAGTTTCAACGCTCCACAACACTCAGCATCTTGTGAAGTAGTGGAGAAGAGCAACAAGTGTTAAGGTCGACGGTGTGGGGAGTAGAAAGGACAGCTTGTTCTTGGCGGGAAACTAGTTTTACTTTCGCTCTTTCCCGTTCAAGTGTCCACTTAGAGCTTTTCGAGGAAAAAAAATAACTATTTTATGATTCTTTGGATCCCTATCATTTTTCTGTTTTTTTCGTAGTTATTGATGTGCTTTTAATTTTCTTTAAGAGCGATACCCTTCAAAAATATATTAGTCATGCATATTAATTATTCAGATTGGAAATTGATAGATTTTATTATACCATTGGGCTTATCTAATAAAAGTTAAGAATATTTATTTAAATGAACAGGATGATTTCGATTAGAGAGAGAGATAATAAAAGTTTCATAAATCATCTGGCTTAAATTAAATGATTATTTTAATATATCGGGAAAATAATATTTTTAAATTCATTAAATTCACATTCATTAAATAAAAAGTAGATTAAAATAATAAATATAACAATTAGCATTTTATAAAATGCTAATTGTTCAGCATTTTATAAAATGAGGCTATCTTTTTTAATCCGCAACTCATATAACTAAACTGTACAGAAATAACAGTGAATCAAAGGTAACAATAAATTATAGGGAATTCTTGAATGTTATAAAACAAGTGTTGTATTCTCCCCCCCCCTTGTCTTCTCCCCCCCCCCCGCGCATTTGGTAAATTTGAAGCAACTTGCTCTGTTGCTTCAAATTTACCAAAATAATATTTTTAAAATAATATTCTATGCCTAACTGAGTGATGTTCAAAAAAAATTTTCAATAAAATAACCAATCCACAAAACTAAAAACAAGTTCAAGCCGTATAATAATAACTCTTCACTAAAAAAAGAAAGAGTCAATATGAGAGTTTCATGGTTTTCTTCTATAAAAAGAGAATTCTTCTCTTAAATAAAATCTTATGTTATTTATATTCAGAACGGATTAGGTCAAAGTCGTAATGGCGACATATTTCCGGCATTTTTCACAACTTCAGCGGAAATGACCGCAATTGATATTGACCCAATGCTTTTTATGCTCTTGATAAGCCATTATGATGAACAAGCATTTTTGAATATAAATAATAGGGTCAAAAGTCTATTTACTTTCAAAATTCATTTAATTTTTATTATTTTACACATTTGTGATAAGCGTCTATTTTAGAATTTTTTTAAATATTTAACTAACTTGATAAAAATATACAGTTTAATTACATTGTCAATACAGGAGTATTAACATTCTGCAAAAGAATGGATTCTTTTTAATTCGTTTTACTAAAACAATTTTTTATTGAGAAATCTCACCGCTTAACATTTTGTATGGGTAACAATATTAAATGATTTACAAACAATTCAATTTAGTCAAAAATGATTTTAAAAATATAGAATTTCTGTTACAAATCACAGTTCAGTTATAAGTCACAGAATAAATCAACATGATTTATAACTGTGATCACATCATTATAATCACAGAAATTATCATTAAATCAATAAAATTTTTATAAAAGTATTTCAACTGATTTCCACTGCAAATCATTTGGAAATTTAATTTGCCTAAATTAAGACTCTTTGAACTTTTAAAATTCCAGATTCACAAAATATATGAACTGTCTAGAGCTTATGTATACTCTGTCTCTAGAGCTCATATGAATACATTTTAGTTTGGTACCTATAGTAAATAGTCTTTAAAATATCCATCACATAACTTTAAAAAAAAGAAAAAGAAAAGCATTTCACAATGTACAAAATAAAATAAAAAGAAAATTTCCAGTAAACTTATTCTGATTTTGTTTCTGAAATTTGTCAGAGTATAAAACTACATTAGTGAACTCTTAACCATGTTTTATCTCTAAAGCTTGTACGGTTACTTTCAGGTTTGGTACATATATAAATGGCCTTTATACAAAAACAATCTGCCATATAATTTTAAAATCGCTATAAAAATAAAAAAAAGCATTGTACGAAGCAATACAAATTAAATAAAAATGGATAATTTTAGCAAATTTACTCCAATTTTTTTCATAAAATCTGTTAGATTGATCCTCATCATCTTCAGAAAGTCCATTATGAATTTCAGGATTTTGTACCGTTGTTGAATGCTGATGGAAATAACTCAATAACTTCTATTCAAGAAATTTCACAACGTTCTAATTAAAAGAATTAATGAGTCGTTACCTAATTCAACAATTAGTAGGTTGGAGTAAGTACTCTGCTAGCCTATAGTCTGTACGAATCGAAGCAAAAATTGAGCGATCATAGACCCAACATTTTTCTTACCAGATTTTACATCTCTGAACAATCCTCAATCAAAAAAAGATTGAAGTTTTACTAATTTTCGAATTACAAACTATTTCCCACAACCTGCTTCTGAAGTTTAAGTATGCAGTGTTGTTCTCCAATTACTAGAATTATCCAGCTTCAGCTACTTTCAATTGACCATATGATTACGTATTTCATTGCTTAAATCATTATCTGTATCAAGTTGCTATAACCGACAAAAAAAAATCACATCTTATTTTGTTAAATACATTTTTTAACACACTTAAAAATCCATTCCACTGTTTTTGACTTTTAAAAACATCATTCGTCTTTTTTTTTTTTTTTTTTGATGTCACTGTTATCCGGGAAAGCATTCCATTTGAACAAGAAGCGTCCTTTAAATTAAGTAAGAAAGTTAAAGTAGTTCTTGAAGAAGTTTATTAAACTTTCTACGCTCTTGAAACATGGAGCTCCAAGAGGGTGCTGTCTGTCAAATTCTCTATCTGACGTCATTAAAATCATGATAATTAATCTTTTCTGTTCAAAAAAGACAAGTAGTGTTATAAAATTCCAATTCCGTTACATAGATTCAGATTGATCTGATAGTGAAAAGTGGCGAAGTTTTTCCTTTAACATTCTTGTAATCCGTTTGTATCATTGACAGAAACTGCCGAAAGTTTTTTTTTTTTTTTTTTTTGGTTTGCTTTTCAGAGTATTAACAAACAAACAAGTTGTATCACAAGTAGTTACGATTCGGTTCCTTTAATTTGAAGTGTAGTTAATAAGTGTTTTGCAGTTATTCAAAGTGACTGAATCCATATTTTTATTGCTAATTAATGAAAGCAATTGAAGCTTTAAATGTCCTGTCATCGTTTGCTTATTAAATAATGAATGTTTATTAAGTACTGAGACACTTGCAAATAACCATTGTCTAATCAACCATCCGTAATTTATTGATAAAAGGTATTGCATAGTGATTAACATAGGTTTGTTAGAAGCTACCGCTGTTGGCAAGATTATTTGCGAAAAAGTAGGAAAATTGCTTATCTAGACATAAAAGATATATAATATATATGTCAAAAAATGTCTTTATTCGATTATTTTTCGTAGGCATTTTTATCTAACTTCATTGGCCAACAATTTACCGCTAATAAGACATAAAGCGAAAATTATTTTAAATTTTATTAATAAAGCAAGCCAACTTTTGCTAAATCTCAAGGCAGAAAATAATGTTTAAAATGTTGCTACTTCTTCAGAACTTGTTTTTATCAATCACGTAATCGAGACCAAAAGACCATTGCGGGATAGTTTTATTACTTGTACGTATCTGCTTCTATATGCAAGCGTCACGCAATAGTTTATTGCAAATATTTACGTACTTACCGATGAGAGACTGATAACTTAAAAGATAATGCTGAATATGGGCAATAATGTATGAATTTTCATTTCATTTAACTATGTAGGTAAAAATAAAACTAAAGAACAGGGAATAAAGTCAATGAAACAAAATTGCATTACAGAAAAGATCTTTGTAATCTGTGGGAGATCGAGGATGTCTTCTCGCGGAAGAATATCCATTGCTGAGATTAATCTTATCTGCAAACGTATACAGGAAGGAAATGCTTTTGTAAAAGACTTCTAAAAAATTACCTTCATCAACATTATAAACACAAGAGATCAAAAGAAACCACCGTGTGGTTTCTCCCCGGTCTGCCCGCAAGTAGTGTATCATTTAATTTTTTTTTTTTTTTTAGTTTATTTGAACCTTTTGAACTTTTTTCAGCCGAAGACTCCTTTAACAACAGCACCTGTAGTGGGAAAAAAAAAAAAGACTTATAAGAGATGGCTATAAAGCTTCCCATGAGGCTATTCCTTTTTCTTCTTTTTTTTAAACTTTTCAACATTTATAAGAAAATCCTTTCGACTTAAAACAGTTTTTATTAATGTATTCTAAATAGTTTTAATTATTCAGTTTCTTTTCATTAACATTAATGCCTTATTTTCGCATTTATTTTTTATTGTTAGAGCCGTAATTTTTTTCTTTGAAAAAGCAATCGAAAGTTAAAAATATGACACTTCTGTGAATTGAATAGAAAATAAGATATTTATATATTTTATTTCATTCATTTCAAAATACATATTACAGAAAAAAACTCAGATACTGTGCAGCACAATAAAAAATACAAATAAATAAAAAGAAAAAAAATGCACAAAGAATAATTAATAACAAAATCCTTATTTTCGCAAAACAATATGAATCTATATCTATACTTATAATAAAGCTCTATGTGTGTGTGTGTTGGCGCCCTACAAGCCAGACTGTTTGACCTATGACTACAGCTACCAAATTTGGTACATGTATACCTTGGAGGTCGAGAATGTGCAAATGGGGTGCAAAAAAAATTATTAATTAAAAACTAATTTTCCCGCCAATAAAATCTTCATTTCCCCACCGCCAAATGAGTACGGCTTCAGGTTTTTTTTTCCCCACGCTAATAAGGGTAGACTTAACATTTTTCGACAGATTATTTCAAACAATTCTGTTTATTTTGTTACTGTTTGATTCATTTAAAATTAAACATTGTTAATTAATTCATCTTTCAGATTCATTCTGAAGTACTTTTGAATTAAAATAAAACAGAATAAAGGAAATTAAAAATTTCTAATCTGCATAGCGTTACCCCAACTGGCGTAGAAAAATTCACATATTTGCGTTACCATAACTGGCATTGAAAATTCACGCATGTGCTTTGTGTTTTGGTTGTTGACAACTATTTTCAACGGATGTGGACTTGATTTAAATTATTTTTAGGTTAGTTGTATGCTTTTGTAATTAAATTGTATTTATGTTAGTTACATATTTTTTGTATACGCTTATATTTTTAAGTACATCGTTTTTCAAGTAGTTTTTTTTTAACCTGTTTTCGACCGATTATTTTAAACGATTCTGTTTATTTTCTTAGTGTTTGATGCATTTAAAATTAAACATTTTTAATTAATCGATCTGCTCATGATCAATCTGTGAAAATTTTGTTGACAAATTCTTGAGATATTACATAAATTAAGAAAGATATTCTTTAGTGCCCATGAGGTTTAAATGCTCAGTGACTCTGTTTTCAGTAATCATATTATTAAGAAAATGCTTTGTTTCAGCAAAAAATATTATTATATTAATTGCAGTTTAATCATTTCCATTTTAATTTAAAGCATAAATTCTATGGGAGCTAACAGAAAATTGGAGATATACATATTACGTTATGACTGAAGGCTTTTATGATATTATGAGTGAATTATATGACTATCAAAATTTGAAGTTTTAAAATATTTTGATACAGAAACTATTAAAGTAGGAATTGCATACAATATTTAATTATTAAAATTTTAACGAGCATTAAGATTGGCGAACCGGCTGGTCGCCAAAGGCGGCTAGTCAATAAAAGATCGATTACCAGGTTAACCAATCGATTGCCAGGTTAACATTTAGAGACATTTAACCTTAAACAAATTCAAAAACATATAAAAAGCATCAGAATCATTAGGATATTTACTTAAAAACTTATAAAATTTATAAAAAGAAAAATTATAAATGTAATTAAATTTAATAAAATCACTTCAGAAAAAATTTTCTGTTTCTGAAAGTTCTGGTAGGCACAATCAATCGAATAATAATAATTTCAGGTAATCAATTATGAAATTAATAATTTTATAGAAAAATAGCATGCTATGAGTATCACGGAATTTCGAACTATAAATATCGAAAATGTTACGCAAATATGTAGAAGATATATCCAAAAAAATGATTAATCCAACAAAACAAATTACATAAATATTTATTTTTGCTAGCTCAAGAAATATACAACTATTTTTATGGTACGGAGTTTAAGTAAGTCTATGATATCTCAGATTTGAGCAGATAACATAGAAATATAAAACCATTATAATTTACTCATTAGAGAATCTTTTAATTTTACGCATAAGAAGATTTTATGAGATTTTGAAACAGTACTAATGATATGTTGTGAGAAAGAAAATTATGAATTGGAAAAAAAAACTCATGTCAACAACCATATAAGAGCGACCAAATACAGAATCATTTCTTTGTAAGAATGAATTAAAGTTTGTGATTTACGATAATGACTAAAAATATTGCATTTCTCAATGGCAGGTGTTATTAGCTATCATCACATCAGTGGTACTAATAAGCTAGAGATCCCTTTGCAAAAAAAGCATTATCAGTATAAAATTTGACTGTTTACAAAAAAAAACTACTATGAAAACTCTAAAATACAGCCTATATCAATGACAACATAAAAAGAAGAGATCCAAAATTTTTATCCCCGTGGAATAACTAAAGTATTTACAATTTTTTTGACAAGCAACACTATTAAAATTGAAGTAAATGATTACATAAATAAGAAAGGAACGAATCAGTACGATCAATTTGAAAACTAATACTATTCAATTTCTTTTTTTAAAAAAAACCAAAATTAGTCAATTCCAAAGACTTAGAAAAATCATGAAAAATAACATTAAAGTTCAAAATCATTTTCACATGTAGTTGAAATACATGTTAGAGAATGGAATTAATGTGTGCATAAAAATATATATGCTATTAAATATTGTAGAGTCATTTAATAATTTTATTTAATAACATGGACAAAAAAAATTTTCATTGAAGGATTTCTTTCAAAATTTGACAAAGGCTTTAATTTCTGGGTTCAGACCATATTAAAAATTTCATTTATCTAGATCTTTCTGGGTTTTTTTCCTTTATTGAATTCATAGATAAGACAAAAATAATTCCCAAATAGGATTGTGTGTGTGTGTGTGTGGTTTTAGGGAGGTCTGGGTTATGAATATTCATCAAAATCTGGGTTCCAAATTTTTTGAAGGTTACAATACCTTCCTTCCATATATTTCAAATACGAAAAAGCAAAAAAAGATCGAAAGGAAGGAAAGAAAGCTGTTTCGTTTCTATGACAAATTTCTTTTATGGTGTTCAGTGTCTTTTATCAGCATAATAGAAAGCCTTTCCTTAGCTCATTCTTCTCTCAAGGAAACTAAGTAACTCTTTCAATCCGACATCATTCAATACTCTCAATTCCTCGAGCTCTACTTCTAGTGCAAGAAAAGGCAAGAAGATAGAAAGGTTATTCTCTTCCAAATATCCTCACTAAAGTTCCAGGAAATGTGGATTGTGAAAAATGCTATTCCTGTAAAAACAAACGGCCTGTTTTTATGCAGAAGGGAATGTTAAGAACAGTTTACTCGAGGAAGCGCTATAAACTTAGAACTCTGTGGTGCCAGACGGATCTTTTTATCTTGTTCAAACACAATAATGCTTTTCTAGGGATCATTGGAGGCAAAAATAGAACGATTAAAATGATAACACCGACGAATGATGAGGATGTTCTTTTGAAGTTTTTAAGACATTTGGGTGTCCATGTTTATCGCGCGTGAATCCGCCGTTCGTCAGACTGAATGACTATTCCCTACGATTCACGAGCTCTTTAGATAAAAAGTAACAGCAAGAGATTAAAAAAAAAAGGATTTGTGATCTCTGAGGGGTTTTCTGTTATTCCTCCAGTCTTTGTGAGAATGTGATCAAATTGAAATATTTCGATGAGGCTTTTTACCAAGGGACTTATTCCACTTATGCAATGAGTTTATGCGACATCACAATTGCAGATAGATTTAATTGCATTTTGCCATGCAACTGCCAATGGTGTAGTAAATTAAATATGAGCAGGAGTAGAAATCTTTTTTTTTTAAATTGTTATACTTGGCGTTCACAGGTGAATCAACGCTCAAAAAAGTTATCACCATAGCGTCAAGTGAAAATTTATCTAGGACCCAAAGCGCGCCAAATTATATACATAAAAAAAACCATGATATCTTTATCTGCTGTGTACTGCTGCCGCTGTACTTTTGATAACTGCATATTATCTTAGATTCAGCTACAGAGACATATTTTTTTTCCCATAAAGAAAGGAAAACAATCCCCAAACTAAACAGTTCGGGGTTTTGATGCATTTGTCTCTTAACAACAAAACTAAATCTTTCGCAATTTGTATAATTAATCAGCAGTGTTGGATGTAAACATTTCACGGCCCTAGGCAATGCGTATTATGGAGCCTTTTCTTTTGATAAATTGGTCAATTAATTTCTTATTTCAAGACAATTTTAGTTTAATCAACAAGTTAATGATATATTTTTTGGAATCATTAGCATGTTCAATTAATATGTTAATTTTTAGCATTTTTATTTTTGTAATTTTGTCAAAATATATATATTATTAATTATTTATTTTTCATGATTCATAATTATGAAGAATCCACATTTCTACATAATATTCGCTCAGTTTTAAAACATATTGTAATAACAAAGTAGATAGAATGAAATAGATACGAACCTCACTAATTAGATTTAATAAAGAGATAATATTGTTCCAATACCTTATAATTTATAAAAAAAATTATTTAAAAAAATGCATATATTTAGCGATAAAAAGCTTATAACATCTTTTAAATTTACCTGTTTGTGGCCCTCCTTCAGCTTAGAGACCTTAGGCATCTGCCTAATCTGAATAGTCGGAAATCAATCAGTCACAGTGGATCAGGGTATTTTAAGCTTCAGATTTCAACTCCCCAACAAGTTTAAAAAGGGATTTAAAATTAACAAATTAATCTGTACGATCTAGTTTCTCCAACAATAAGTAGAAAAAGCATAATTCTCGAAATCCATCTTCAAGTGTGCAATGTCTTACAAATTTTTAATGAATAAAATGAAACTAAATTTATATTTCGTTTTCAACAACAAATTTTCATAAATATTCACATTTTACTAATGCCAAACTGGAGCACTTTTAAAGAAAATTGTCCAGTTTTAATCTAAATCTGAAATGTTTAGATGGTCTAAACTAAATTGAACTGGATCAATTTGTATTGCAGCAATTGATTATGAAACGTATTTTTTATTTGTAATATAATTAATAAAAACGCATCTACATATAAAAATAAATTTAAACAAAAATAAGTATGTGGACTGCACTTATTGAAAACGAGAAAAAATTTCATATCTAACAACATTCTCATTTGAATATACTTCTAAGCATTCATTGATATATCTGTCCCTTTCATTGGTATACATGTATTCTTCATTGGTATATCTGTATTGAATACTGATCACAATATATGCAATAATCACCCCCCAATTTAATTTTTATATTCTAAATATAAAAAAAGACATGACTTCTCAAACCAACTTGCAGTTAAGCTGTTCAATGGCATACTCTTCCATTTTCGTCTAGTCACTGTGATATCACGCGAATGGACTTTTTAAGTTAGTATTTTAAATATTTTATTGAAAATAGCATTTTCGACGTAGAATATCCTTCAGTTATATTTATATAACTTATCCACATCCTGAACCATAAACATAATTTAATAAATATACAAACGCCACTAAAATTGAGAAACTGTGATTAAATATGATAGGAGGATGATTTTGTTTAAATGAATACTATACATTAAAAAATGCCAAGAAAGGAGAAAAACGTGTAATAACTCTTCCCTCTATCGTAAGATGAAAGAACTGCTTAGTAAAGTGCTGATTTTTTAAAATCACATTATTTTCTTGTTTGCCAATACCCATTTACGATAGCCATTATTCTTATCTATTTGGCGAGATGATCGTTCACAGAAACGTTTAAGCTCTCAAGGTGTGCCAAATGTGTCTATCCTTCCTAAATGTACATCATTAATAAAAATTGATGTACAGTTATTGTAAGGAAGCAGCAATTTACTTAATTACGATGTAGAATTTCAACGCAACCGTGAGACCGAAACGTGCTGATGGATTTGATCTTACCGAACGAATAATCCTCCACAAAATGACGGCTCGCCAAATCGCCAAAGATAAATGAATATCAGTATCTCTCAAAGTAATAGCTATTAAGGATGAAGTAAGGAAAGATATCTCTGAAGCCACGCTGGTCAGGTCCCATGGTGGTGTCATATTTCTTGGAAGAGGTGACTTCAGGAAGATAGGAACTGGATGATCGTCGGAATCTTGCTAATTAGATTTGCAATATCACGCCCGGAGAGCATGTTAGGTGGATTATTTTTCACTTTTTTTTTCTTGTTGCATAATCTCATTTCACCTTTCTCTTTCTTTTCTTTCTTTCATTGGTTAATTTTTCGATCAGTCGATATATAGTGACTTGATTATTTTCCACTTTCTCAGGCAGGATCGTTATTTAGATGTTGTCTATCTGATTTATTGCTTCTTATTAGATGTTGCTGGTTATGGAAATGAAGTATCGAAATGTGTTTGGTAAGTGTGCGTGTAAAATTTGGAATGTCGAATAATATTTCCATCTAAATGCTTTCAGCAGCTCGTATCAAGGATAACTAGTACATCCTTCAAAAGAATGTAAAGTAATTGAGGAAAATGCGACGAAAAATGCATGAATTTAATGAATATTTACTTAGAAAATGAAGATAAATTAATGCGATGTAATTATATTCCATAAAAAATACGCCCATTGAAATATTTTTAAAAATTAAAAATTCACTATTTTTTACGGAAAGGATAAATCACGTAAGTCGCCCTAAAATTGCATACATAAAAATGGGGTCTTGTTTTAATTCAAACTTTTCATGCGAAACTTATTGATAGAAACATTTTTTACAATATTAGCTTTAAAAACTATAATAAATTTATTTTATTTTAATGACAACTATTATTTTTAAAAGTTTAGTTACATTACATTCAAATCCTCCATTTTGAAGCAAAAATTTGGTTATTTTGAACACAATGAAATTAGAAAAAAAGTTTTGATACGTTTTAGATAAAAAAAGCTTTACTTTAAGACAAGATAGTATTTGATCAATAGCTTAACAACCGAGGGACAAGAGGGTATAAATACCCTGGGCGACAGTCTTAGAGAGCACCATGAAAACGAAATGAATACCTCTTTATTTTAAGCTACTTTTGTACTTATGCTATTTTTCGAAATATCAAATATGACTAGAGGTAAATATTATATCACATTCCGCGCTAACAGCATAAATTTCGCTGCAGCATTGTTGTGAAATCTTCACGATACTTTTTTTGTATATCCTCGTACTTTTTCCTTCTTTTTTTTTTTTTTTTTTTCCTTTTTTATTTAATTTCGTTTTGTAAATAGCATTTATTCTCATCTCAGAGTCTGCCCTTTTTCTGTTTTTATTTTGTGATGGTTTTTGTCCTGTACATTCGTATAATTTTGTGTCTTCAGTTTTTGTTACCAATATATTTCTGTCAAATTTTTTAACACAGAAGAATAGCTCAATATCAAACTTGAACTTGATACTGATTAATTTTCTTCAAATTTCTAATTTAAACAATTAAATTTCGTAGCTGGTAGGCTGAGAAGAACCAAAAAGATCATTACCCTCCGGGTTGTGATTTGTCTTCTATTTCATGTATACGACACTGTTTAAATAATCTAACGTTATGGATGTTTATTTTAGTTCATTGGCCACCGCCCGGGGTCCTCAGCTGCATTCAGCTTAAATAATCTTGATGGTTAAGATAGCAAGGGCACGGAATGGTGTTATGTTATGTAATTCATATGGAATTGGTAATGTAAAATAATATTTTGTAACTTTAAAGAATAATACCAGGAGAATACTCTACATAGGCGAAAGATATTTGTTCTATAAGCATATAAGCCAGATTGTGGTGCAGAAGACATTTTTAAATATTGCCGCATTGAAGAAAGAGAGTCGAATCTCCATGGCCGAATGGTCATGGCACTGGTCTCATGATCAAGAGACCTGGGTTCGAATCCCGCTAGGGACATTGCGATTAATAGTATATGCAAATACTTAATTCCTTGATTTTATTTTTCCTTTATTTCATGTTCCAGAAGATACTGGACATTTCTTTAGTTTACCAGACAAGTGTTCTGAACTTTTCTTACTGTCTCCAGAAGAATATTCTGGAACTTTCTCTGCTTGTATGAAAGCAGAAGATTTGTCAGTTACAGTGTTCTGAGTTCAGAGTTCAGTTAATAAATTGGTTTAGCTCTACCTCTTGTGTGTATCATTGAGTTCTATACTATAGTTCTACGTGACAATATGACCAGAAAAAAAATTTTCTCTATTATTTTAATTTAGAATATACATTACGAATAGATATATAGGTATATAAAAAATTCGTTAAAAGGCGAGTAAATCCGTTACAAAATTCAGAACAAATTTTTGCAAGCTGAGTAAGATTTATTTTAACTTCTAAACATTGAAACGAATAAATCTAATTCTTCATGTTCCTTCACATCTTTATTATTTTAGTCAAGCGTAACCAATAATTTTAGCTAATGAAAAATCTCACTACCGTCGTAAAGAGCAAAATCCACTTCCACGATGTCTTAAAAGATCGCAAAATCCCCACACCGAAATCCCTGTCCGCTATCGGTAATTTAAGTGGCCATTCATAATCTTAAAACTCTTTTTCAGGTTGGTACTTCAGGCGACTGACTGCTCGACTTTATCTTCATCCACACCACTTCAAACCAAGATTAACTGTTCTTACCTCAAGCTTTGAGTAAGTGAAGAAGATAGTTGCAGTTCTCAACCGGCTTATAAACCCTTCCCGACAATACTATCCCATCAACATTCAATAAATCTTTTGACCTCTTTGCCAAGCTACCGCTTTTCGGTAATCTGAGAAATTACTCAACTGGTGAGACCATCTTTCCCAGCTACCGCCCACAACGAAAGATAGGCTTCGTCTCAGCTAACTTTTATCTTTTTTTTTCTTTTTTTCCCCCCAGTATCGATGGCACTGGGAAGACGAGGGAAGTAAAAAAAAAGTCGGTCCTGGCTTAACGGTTTTGTGAGCAATTGTAGAATCGTTCACTAAGTTCCATGCATCGAAATAGATTCCTGAATGTGGTTTTGGTTTTTCAGGGGGATTCATTTTATTTGCTCGTCCTAAAAAAATTTCGGATGGCCGATTTAATTCTCATTTCCTGAAGTGAGTTATATTGAAATCCCCGAACTATTTTGTTTCTTTACAAAAAGAATGAGTTTTCTTCAGTTTTTCATTGAATTTATTATTTTTAGGTTTACAAGGATAAATCGTTCATACTTTATTTAAATGAATTTCCTTTTTACGTTTTGATTTTTTTTTCAAATGCACAGCTTCATTTGAATTGCAACTGAAAAATCAGCGGGAGTGGTTTCCGGGAAATTTTCCAGCATATTCTTCATTAAAGGTCTTATCTATCTGCATAAAATTGTGAACCTTGGGTAAGGCTGCGAATGCCTTCATGGCACTAACGAACAATAGTTACGAAATATACATCTTTGGTGTAATCTAGCATTTTAACTGAATTTATCAGCGAATATGCCTTTTAGACGTATTTTTGCTGAGCGACTGCTACCCAAATTTAACACAGAACCACAGTTATAGTAATAAGATAAAATACCGAATTCTATTAACTTAAATTATTGTGTTTATGAGTTATTGTATTTACGCACATGCGAAAGTATAGACAACCTATAACAGATTTGGTTCAAAATTTGCTAAGAATCGATATTTTAGATACTAAGCTTGTATATGAAATTTTATTTACGTAACTCTTTGCATTTTTGTTGTTATCGAGTTCATTAGTACTCGAATAGCCAGAGATTTATATTTTAAATGGATGAATTTTGTTCAAAATTTGATGAAAAATTATAAATTTAGTGTAAAAGTCGCATTCAATATTTCATCCGTCTAACATATCATTTTCGAGTTATTCTCTTCATAGATAGACATGATACCAAAAAAGGGTTTTTCGAACTGATGTAGATCTGATATGTTAAGATTCATCAAAACCTCGAGTTTGAATTTTTTGATAATTATTTCGTATACGAAAAGGTAAAATATAATCTCTTCTCGTATAAGAAAAATACTTATAAAATAAAATGGGCAAAAAAATTTTTTTTTTAATTATAATAAAATTTCGATCTAAGTACGGTTTACAGAGAGAGAATCCCATTATTAGGAGTGATTTATGATCCAACGTCTACGGTAATATTAAAAATATAAAAATATAAAGTACACGTTTATAGTGGGTAAAATATTAGTAAATTTTTTACCAACTAATTCTCTATAGATGACTTTATGTTAACATTGATTTTACTGCCCAAAGTAATGTATGTACATTATATTGGTAAATTTAATTTTCATATTTTAACATATTTTTTTTAACTTAATGAACGTGTTAGTAATTTATTTTAGAGTAATTTATTTAAGTTAACTCTTCGTAAAAATGCACGTGTTTTTAATTATGTATTAATATTCCTAATTCTGCGCAATCCACGATTATACACAATATTATTTAAGCATACTTTCGGTTTTATAAATACTGTAATAAATAAGTAAACGTATTGAAACAGATAGGAATATGGCCAATTACATTTGACAAATATTATCGTAATATATTTTAGTTTACTGAATTTGTAATTTTTAGAAATTTATTTATTTGGCAAGTAAACTGACAACGTATTTTTAATAAACCTATCGGGACCCCTCTCAGTCTAGCGTCCCAGGCAACTGCCTAGCCTACCTAATCGGAAATCAGTCTCGAAACACAACGCCTAAACTTACACTGACAGCAGCAGATGCAACATAATTAGAATTGGAAAGATTAAAAGAGTGAACATTTATTGCTAGATAGAATATTTTGTTAGTGGATTTCTTTCTTCTGCTTTTCTTCAAAGTGGTTTGATAATTGGAATCCTACTGTATTTTTATTTTTAAACTCAGGAGCAGGGGAATAAAGCTGGAAGAAGTAAACATCTCCAGAGCCATTGTCATTTTTTGCTGTCTACCACCAACGTGAGGTAAAAAAACGTTATTTTACACAATTCGCTCAGAATATGTTAATTAATATCAATTAACACATTCTGAGAGTCTGTTAAATAATCATAGAAAAAAATGGTTTTTCAAGGTTTATAATCTTAATTAAGAATAAACAAGTAAATTGAAATGGATTAACATGGATAAGGAATTTCATATTTTGGGTTAGCATACAAAAAAAATATAATCGACAAGATTTCACGAACCATATAAAAGCTTTAAAAACTGAAAGTAAATGAAGACGATCATAATCAGGATTTCATACGGCATCATTTTCATCATTCAACAATCTCTAGACTATTCTTTTTCATTCTCAAATACCACCCATGTATTCTGAAATGCAATCAAATTTGACAAAAGACTTAATTAACAACTATTTTAGAAAGAATACTAAAGAAGATGAGTTTTACAAGATAAAATCTTATGAAGTGAAAAATAATTTAATAGGCTTAGTTTGTGAAATTAAACAGATTTTTGACCAACAGGGAGATTTTATTCGTATGTCTGAGGCACTGCTTTTTTTTTTTAATGTGGACTTTAAAAAAAGGTATGTTTTTGAAACTGCTGTCACAAAACATCGCCCTTAAATGATCATGTATTATTAAACATTGGAAGTTCTATTAATAGCATTATTACCAACATATATTAGAAATCCAATTATTTGAATTGCATTTATCAGGATGGCCAATTACTGGATTGCTTTGAAAAAAATCCGCAGACAAAATGGTACCGAATAAAGACATTGAAAAAATCTACTTCGATAATATTTTCAAGCAGTAATAAATATTTTAATGCAGCTCGTAAACAGCAGCATTTATTAATTTAATATATTTTTAACGATGTTTTTTTTCTCCAGTTATTTGGATATTTAATTAACCAAATTCAGTGTGTTTTCAAACAATCCGAATAACTGAAGTGCTATTATAGTGAATATATAATGTAATTGTTATTAGCGTTACCAACTCTATCTGCCATCATCTTTTCTTTTTTATATCAGTACATTTCATATATGCCACTGTTTTGAACTTTAACCGGAGGCACTATCTGTTTTGAAGAGAGATTGTTGGACTAGGACAGTAAAAACACATAGTCAGATAATTGCAAATTGAGTTGTTTGGTCAATTTATCAGAGACATTTAATGATAGCACAAATCACACATAAAATTAAATAATATTCATTATAGAAGTTATTAAGACACAGTGTTGCATTTTCTACTTAGTAAAAACTAGAGAAATTTATCAGAAGCTACTTATTTAAAATTAAATAAAATGTGCATTGGTTTTCTTAAATTTAATATCTTTAGACTTTTTTTAAAACTTTTAACTAAATAATTTAATAATTATTTAGCTAAAAGTCTAAAAAAGAGATAAAACGGGAAGTTTTTTAATAAAAAAAAAAAAATTTTTATTTAATTTTAAATAAGTAGCTTCTGATAAATTTCTCTAGTTT
>JAPMOR010018363.1:42050-54986 GCA_026543865.1 Argiope aurantia | reverse complement strand
GGTTTAAGGGATTGCTCCAGCTAATATGGGATGCCTGGTCACTTTAGAAATGTGCAACGAATCGTTGATCAAACTATTTGACTAACTCGTTTCTCCTAAATAGCTTGTTATTTCCTTTCAATGAAGTCATTTAAATTCTGTGGCTGATTAATGTTTAGTCTACAAAAGATTCTGTGCATGTGATAAAAAAATAATAATATACTTTGGATTAAAATGCCGTGTTAATCTTATTTATATGCGCTTCGAATTTTTTTAGGAAAATTACAAAAACAATTCGCATTTTTATTTTATCTCTTGTGCTGAATTTTATCCGTTGAGCGAAGTAAATACATATTGAAGTCTATTTTCTTCAAATGTTTTAAAATATTTATATTCTCTATGTGGTATACCTATCTCTACGGCTGTGCATCGATTTGACGCGGTCGTAATATAAATAAATTTTTTAGTAAATTTGTTTTACCCATGCAAAAATTACAACAATAATAAATATGAATGCACCGACTATACCTAGATCCCGTTATCTCAAATGAAACAAGCCGAATAAGCAACAGTAGCAAGAACGGAACGCAGAATGTGAATTGCGTCAGAGTGCAAAAACATTTTGAAAGTTGTAGTTGCTATTAGTTCCAGTTATTATTATTATTATTATCCAGGCAGGATTTTCTATTTCAGTTGGCCAAAGAACTGGTAGAAAAAGAAAAGAAACAATACAAAGACATAGATTATAATAAATCGTCACCGAGTAATTTGCAAGAACGCAAGACTTGCCCAAATTGGATTTTGTAAAAGAAACAAAATTGTAAAAAAATGTGAAAAGATTGTTCGCGAAAAGTGCACGAATAAAATTGAGTACAATAAATTTGAGTATTGTGTAAAAGAATGAATGTATAACATTGAAGTAATGTACTAAAATATTATTGAATAATAAAAACTTTCTATAAATAGATATCTCATATTTACAATTTTTACTTGTAGTATTTAATTATTTTGCTTTCTAAATAATTGTTTTTCTTTAAATATATGTATTCGCACATTCATCAAATTGACGCGTGTTCATAGAGATAGGTATATAAGAAATATCCGTAGGCATAGTGTTAAAAACTTTTTCGTTCTTAATATTTGAGACATTTTATTAAGTGAAAGTCCCAGTTCGGACAATTTAACTTATCTTTCCAATATCCAACATTTTACGATGTTTTTTTTCAAAAATGTTCTTTCTCAATTGAAGAACAGAATTTTCTAAAGGTTATCTTCATTTAAAGATCTAAGAGATTTATATGTCTAAACGGACAGTATTTCAGTTTGAAAAATGTGCTTTTGTGTAATTGAATGGCCATATATCCAACATTTACTGTTATAATTACAATGTTTTCAACAATTATTTTAATTCTTTTTTGTAGTTATACTGAACTTTAAATTTTACATTTCACTTTTTTTTTACATCATTACTTGCTTCATTTTGATAAAATAAAATGAAAGCGATCACAAATGTTTCATTTGTTTGCTATGCATATGTCATTAATTTTACAACCTCCAGAAATTCAAACTATAAACATTGCCAAGTTATGTCTTTCATATAAACAGACATTAATAAGTGTTGCCAATTTTGTGCGGAACATGCTTCAAGTTCCCTTTTTCTTTACACTCGTTTTAATCTCAAAAATGAGATTAACTTCTACATTTTTCTCGCGTTTGATATAAACTTGTTAACCTTGCTCACGCATTCAGTATTTGACATGAAATACATAAAAGAAACTTCATTTGAATAGAGAGTTGGAGCGAAGTAATTACATGCTTTTAAAAGAAGAGACAAGACATGGATTACTGTACTTATACGGTCACTACTGACTTTGAAAAAAAGTTGTAAAATCCATTTAATAATTGCACCTTATATTCTATGTAAATATAACATTGGTACTTTTCATTTGTTTTTGCCAACAAGGTTATTATCCAAATAAGTATTTAAAGCAAAGTAGATTAACTAAAAAATTTTGTTTTCTTATAGACCATCTACTAAATCACACACTTTTCCATCAGTTTCCCACCCTTCCAACTCCCCTCATATTTTTTAAAATCAACTATTTCCCGTCTACAAAAAAATTGCTGGTCTTACTTGTTATTCGCTCTGCATTGAAGTTAAATGTTCGTATTTAGTTATACGAATGTGAATCTGAAGTAGATTTATAGTACCAGGTCCAGAAGTGACTCTCCCATTTAATAATAGTTATTTCACTAAATTAAACCTCTTCCCACTTTTATTAGCAGATTTTTTTTCTCTATTATGCAAATATAAGCTCTCAACTGCAATATATTTATTTGTTCTTTAAAGTTTAGGTGTCTTAATTAAAGTGGCTATATTTTCTGAGCTCCTACGCATTAGAAATCAATGCACAACATTGTATATGGGAGGGAAAAGAAATAAGGACATAAAATAAAATGCAAAAAATAAATTTTAAAAGACCAGAGACAATGAAATAGCTGATTTTAAAAATTTCAAGAGGGAGAAAGATCTAAAGGCACATAAAAAACATTTTATTATTACTTTTATTATTTTTCCTCATAGCTGATTCATTTAATTTGATCATTTTAAGAATAGTAAAAGCTGGGGTTAAAGATCTTTGAAAGTCAATTTTTTTTAATATTAAATTTAATATTTTTTATATGGAGCATTTACTATTAGGTACTTTAAGTAAGGCGTTTCATACTATTAAAGCAGAGAACTATGTAGTTTTAAAGAAGAATAATGCAAATATATTACAGGAAATAAAATGCTGTTTCAATACAGAAAAAAAAATTCTTAAATTTTAGCTTTTTTTCTGATTATATTTTCAATTTAACATTGAAAATCCTAACTACATTTTTTTTCAATGCAATTAAAATGCCATCTGTAGCAATTCAAATACTTCTTATTAAAGAAGTATTTGAAATTTCTTTTGGACTTTTATAAGTTAAAGTGATTAGACGAAAAAGATTAACCAAAGCAATTCTGAATTGTAATTTTTTATCCCATATTGAACATTTTATTTAAATTTCAAGAATTGTCTCACATTTTAATTATAAATAAACAGCAGATATTAAAAAATGTTAACCAGATTTAATTCTTAAAAATAAAGAAATAATTTTTCATTTTCAATTTCTGATAAACATATAAAGTGACCTGAACTTCCGAATTACCCCGCAAAGTTCTGCTTTTTGACACGTAACCTCGAATTGAAGAAATGCTTTAGAATGTGAATTAAATGTACCGGATAATTTTACTTTCCTTCTACATTAGAAAAAGTAAACCAAACAATTATTTAAAATATTTTCTTTTGAAAAGCTCTGATTCTATCTGCTGAAAAACTATTTGGTGTGAATTGAAATAAGATCATGAGATAATGCATATTTTTTTCAACTTCGGGACTAAAACGTGTTAATGGTTAATAACATCTTCCGAGTGAAAAACAAATGAATGTCAAAAAATTAGAATTAGCTGACATTCATTTTTGCCTACTATGAATGAGAACTTTTCCTATCTTCTTTTCCAAATGATTTACAGAATAGAACTACAGATGAAGTGCACTCCTTGAGGTCTATGTTTAATTTTAAACACTTTCCAGCATTAATTTGGCTGTTGCACTAATTTCCATCTTCATACCAGAAACTTCCAATTTGAAGATAGTTCATAAAAATGAAATTATTCTAAAAAAACTTTTAAGCATACAAAAAAATGTCCCGTGAAAAGTTGCATTTAGTATTAAATTATAATTTCAGTGCAATCTGATAATTGTTTTGTAATTCAAACCAGTAGGAGTGGTCTCCTGAAACTTTCTCGCATACTTTCTAATACACTTGTCATGTCAGAGAACGTCTTAAATGGCATTGGCGTACAATAGTTACAGAATATTAACTTCTGGAGTGAATTTAGCATTTATACTGAATCTATCGTGTCATCCTTCGCTAGTTATTTGGCCATTATTTTCAGGTATGTGTTGATAGTATACAAAAATCGAATTTGTGTTTTATAAACGTTTTTCTCGATAAATTAAATAATTCAAAATAATGTTTTTTTTTCAAATAAAATTTTTTTAACAAAACGGCACTTCTAGTTACAAAATCTCATACCAAATTTGATATATTTATATCACTGCGTTTTTGAATTATCGCGTTTATATGTTTATGAAAGTATAGACTGACAGACAGTCAAACCATAGTTGGATTTCGCTTAAAATTTGACAGGTGTCTATATTATTGATGTTAAATCTGTATACCGAATTTTATCTATCTAGATCTCTTTATTTTGTAATTACCGTGTTAAATTATATTCGAACAGCTGAACAGACGGACTTTTTCTGAAAACATTTTCTCAAACTTTGATAGAAATCTACAAATTTGGTATAGAGATCGTATACTAAATTTCAGCCGTCTAGCTCAAAGCACTTTTGAGTTGTGTTAGTCACAGACAGACGGACATTTTCCAAAAATGCGATTTTCGAATTCAAGTATGTCTGAAACGAGGTAATTCGTCTAAATCTTGAGTTCGAATTTGAGACTACGTATATGAGAAAGTAAAAATATGATCACTCTAACGAAACTAATAAGAATGAATAAGCCTGACGAAAATAAATTTTAATTAAATTTTCTTCTTATTTATTTTCTGTTTTGTAAACATTGGTTTTTCACTGTTTTTAATTTTTATTTTTTGCCTGTAAAATTTCTACTCTTTTATTACCAGCATCATGGGAAAAGATTAGGAAATCTAGTCACTGCGTGTTGGCTGATTTATAAATAATAAGTTATTAATTTCAATTTTGTTCATAAAGGAGATATTTTAGAAAGTTTTCTGTAATTTTGAAAATAAATGTTCTAATCTGTTATGAAAATCTTAAGCCCTCAGTTAAAATGAAGTCTAAAAACAAATTACAGCACGTGCATGAACTGTTCGTTGAAAAATGAAAACTAAGTCACGTTCTTATCTTCTTTGTTAACAAGGCTAGTCTTTCAAAATAAACAAATAGATATATTCGTCTTAATAAAATAAAATAAAAAATATTTGGACGAAAATTCCTGCAGGAAGGCCCCTCTAAACACAAATTACATTAGCGCAAGAGATGTTTCACGTCAAGTGGCAAGTATATTTAGGAAAGGTAGTAAATTTACAGACGGTAAACATAATTTCTTTGTGGTAAATAGAAAGCCAGTATCTGCACTGTCTTTTCCTAAATAGCTTATCACTGAAACAATCTACAAGAGAGACGGTAAAATTCAAGGGAAGGGAGATTGGATATCGCATTTCAACGCCTTGACATTGATTAATAGACTACGTGGAGAGAATAACTTTTCTGAAAAATTGCAGGGGAAAAATACAAAAAAGGAGATTGGAAGATACCCTTGCATTCATTCCAAAATATGCGCTAGAAGAATGCTAATAGTGTGTGTCCGTGTCACCTTGTTTAAACCATGACTGACATGCCAGTTATCGAAGACAAAAAAGTAATCCCTGGAAGAGGGAAGACATTTTGGGACGTAGGGTGTCTGAACTTGTATCTTAAATTAATCTTGTTTAGGTTTTCTAATTAATTGATACTCTTTCACGCCAGTTAGTTTCTTTTTTTCATCACGTTGAAGTATTTTTGTAATTTATTGCAGAAGAAAAAACTTATTTGGCGTGAAATGAATTAGAGACGTGAGATAATGTATCTTTCTTTCATTCTTAGGATTAAGACGTGTTAATGGTTAATAACATCTTCCCTGTAAAGAGGCGTCGAAAATAGAATTAGCTGACATTCATTTCTGCTGCAATGAATGAGAACTTCCCTATCTTCGTTCCCAAAAGAACGACAGAATAGAACTTCGGAAGAAATAGTTATTTCACTAAATTAAACCTCTTCTCATTTTTATTAGTAGATTTTTTTTCTCTATTATGCAAATATAAGCTCTCAACTGCAATATATTTATTTGTCCTTTAAAGTTTAGCTGTCTTAATTAAAGTGGCTATATTTTCTGAGCTCCTACGCATTAGAAATCAATGCAAAACATTGTATATGGGGGGGGGGAGAAATAAGGACATAAAATAAAATGCAAAAAATAAATTTTAAAGGATCAGTGACAATGTTTAATTTAAAACATTTAATGAAAATTATGTAACATTTACATTTTCTTAACTCCGAATATATTCGGTAATCTTAATTCCAAAAAAATCCGAATTAAAAGTAATTCATAAACTGAAATCATTCTAAAAAATGTTAGGTTACGAAAAAAAAATAACACGAAGATTTTAATTTAGCATAAAATAATATAAAAACTACATTAGGAAAAATTTTTTGTTTCAGAGTATACTAATGCAAATAGTTAATCGTTCGCAAATTTTATAAGATGCAAGAGTAATGATAAAATTTCAAAAAGCACCGTTTAAAAATAGAACAAAGCCTCAGCACTCTTTAAAATTTAAAAGAACGTTTGAAGTAAAGTTGAAAAAAGGAAGGAAATTTAGATATACATGTAAAACACAAAATTAGAATGAAATAATTCTATATGAAACTTAGAAACTATGTTTTATATTATAAAGGTCCGTAAGATTAAAATAAAAAAGATCCGTATAATCCAACCATTCTTACTTAACAAAATAATACAGAAAACTCTCTAATAATACAGAATAAAATACAGAAAACTCTATAAAATATCTCATTTTTATGAACAAAATGAAATTTATAAGCTGTTATTTATATATCTGCCAATACACAGTGATGAAAAGAAAAGAATAAGAAAAAATGAAAATTCAGAGATAAAATGAAGAAAAAATACTAATTACTTTTGGTATCCCTAAATTCATCAGAATTTGGAATAAACTTTGAAAAGAATTCTGATGTTTCTAGATTTTGCAAATGTAAAATATTTATAGTAAAAGGAAATGACTAAAATGTGTACAAAAATTTCAACAGGAATAGCAACGAATAAAATTTATTAAAACTGCAAAAATGAAATTTTCGGGCATTTATAAAATGTAGTGGAATTAGATTTTCTGAACAATACACTACTTCCAATTTTTTTTTTAGAAAAACCCACTTTCATCATCAAAATTAGATGTTATTATGTTCTTTTTATACTATAACAAATCGATTTCCTTTGTTGAAAAATAATCATGATAATGAATTAAATATTTACATCATCCAAAAATTAGAAATTTTTATAAATCTATGTAATATATTTCTACTGCTTTTGCTTACTTAATTTCAGCTATACTTTATTTATACATAATTATTTAATTATATTCTTGTTTCTGGCCTTTTCAAATACAAAATGAGAAGGCAAGCAATAAAACATTAAATTAAGTCCACAATTAGTATTTTTTATGGAAACAAGACATCTCCATATCATATGGCCACTTTATTCAGAAATGCACAAAAAAAAATCGCAAATTACCTTAGATTAAGAATTAAAGTAATTTTAAACAACTAAATAGGAAACATTTACAACATTAATTTTTGAGTTCAATAAAGAAATCATTAAAGTGTAAAAACTAATCTGTCCATTTACATCATACACTTTTATGAACAAGAACGTAAAAAAAAACTATTTTATTTTTTTGCAATGAATTTAGCATCACAATGAATTTAGAGTGGGACAAAAACAAGAATTTTATTTTGCACAAAATAATTTCTTCATAAATAACAATTATCTGCAAGTTAAATAAGTTCAACACTGTGTATGTATTGTAATTTTATGCATTAATGTTGCTTTTTATTATATGTAATCTTTGTTTTATTATATAACATTTTTACAAATTATGATGTCATTATCCCCTAAACCGCTTCATTTTTAATGGCACATTACATCAAATAATTTCTGTCTGTTTTAAAATTTTATTCTGAAAAAATTTTACTTTTTTCAGTATGCACAATTAATTTTAATGAATGATAATCATAGTAGTTGAAGGGTTTAATTTGAATGGATTAGTATAAAACGAATTTAAGAGGTTCCGCCCGAAAAAGAATTCCTTTCTGATTCGGCTCTTAAACTAGATTCTACATAATTGGACAATTTTTATTTTGGTTTATAAAAATAATTGCGATCTTATTGTCTTATTTTTATTATTATATTTTGTTTTTATTGTTTGTAATTTTTTATAACTTAATAGACTTTTCAATTTACTAAAGCAAATTATCATTCAAAGTTACTGTTTATTTTTGTAAATCTATATCGAAAAAAATTCGATTTCTTATTATACACTATAGGCAACTAAATAAATAAACAAAAGCTATATTTCAAATATACTAAACCATCATCTATTGACTTAAAAATAACCATTAAATATATAAAATATCAATAAAGCTTCTGAAATTATTATTTCTTGGTCACAGAATAGCTGATCAAGGAAAGCATTGCTTAATATAGCTTAAAAAAAGAGAAACTCAGACAAATAAAGAAGATTTAAACGAAATAATTTTCAGCTAGGTGATCCCAAACAGCATATCAGAATATATTAAGCTATCAATATCAGGATTTTCCTGATATTTGGAATTTTATAAAATTAATCCGTTTGATTTTGAGGAAGCATATATGACTTAATGGAATGTTATTAAGAATTTTTCAAGTGAAATGCCCTTTTAACAGCGTAATGATTGATATAATTTTAGGCTAATTTTTCACAAAAATTTTAATATCCACATTTTGAAAACAATAATTTCGTAAAAAATATCATTGAGACAAATGTGATCAATTACATAATGATTGGACTCGAGGGCCCTGAGATGTCTCGAGATATCATGGGAATAAAACATTGATACATTAATTCCATTTTTTTAAAATGAAACCACTTGAGGGTGCTAGAAAAAAATAATGCCATATATAAAATATATCACTATGCCACAAAATGTGTTCAAAAAATATTGTTGAGAGAACTTATATATCCGCATAATTAATGTGTTAAGAATTAAAAATGAACTTTATAAATTTTACTGAGTTATGAATAAATGCCTTTATTTTCCGTTCTCAAAAATTATAAATAAAAATTATCTAGAAAAAGTAATACAGAAAAAAAAATGAAGATTTTTTTCTAATTCGAACCAATAATAGCAAAGGAAAATGGCACTAGCTCAAGTTCACGTGATGCACATCAAACAGGTTCACATCACGTGATGTGATTAAAATTTAATTTTAGCATCCACTATGGATTTCGCAAGTGGAAAAACGCGAGACATAACAGACCATAGCCAGACAATATTGGATTAAAATGTGGTCACTAGTGAAAATGAGAATGTTCGGAAGAAGAAAAAATACAAGGAGTTGGCAGCGTGCTGTTCTTTTAATCAAAGAAAGGAGCAGTCGTAAAGACAGATGAGACTAGAAATCGAAAAGAATACGAAATGTAAATTTTTACTTTCTCGCATATTTAGTATAGAGAAAGTACTGGAATCGTTAAAAAAATTCGAACAAGAGATTTTGTCAAATCTCCGTGATTCAGATCTTCCTGCATTCTATAAATACGTCTTTGGCATATCTGAACAAGATAACTCAGACTAGAGAGATCATATTTAATATTTGGCCAAATTTGCAAATTTCTACAAACTTTGAATTAAATCCATTCAGAAGAAATCTTATTTGGTTGATCGAGTGCATGTGAACTCGATAACTTCAAAATGCATAGAGCTTTGACAGATAAAAATTGGTACAATGGTTTAACATCTAAAATTTAGATTCATATAATATTTTAAAACAAATCTATCAGAGGGTCGACTATTTGTCGGTTTGTACTTTCTCAAGAATGTAAACGCAACAAATTAAATCAATGAAATTTGGTACGTGATCTTGTATCAACAACTGTATTTCAGTGTTAACTTCAGGTTTTAATCGATAAAAAAAGACACCCAAAATACATGTTTATAGATTCAGAAAAATGCTAGACTCACACCTTAGATCTTTAATTTATAATAATTGTTTACCAATGTTATGTATAATATTCGTGGCCCTAACCAAGATCTACAATTTTATGCGAGGGAAGAAGTATAAGACTTTTATTAGATAGAAGGCGAGAAAGTTTTGGAGAGACATCCCCACTGATCATATTACTGAAAGGATTTTATGGGGATGTAATGACAACAGTATGAACATAATCTTTTAGTGCTGTGTAGTTGATTTCTGTTTTCTGATTTTTTGTGACATGTCTGCTGAATTTTTGACATTAACATCAACCATATAAAAGAATGGAGTGCCAAGGATTATCACAGGCTCATCACATATATCAAGAAAGAAATATGAATTATTATTATTATTACATATAAACATATGTGGTGAAAATTTATGTACTTTATTTATCTTTGCTTTATCAGGATAACAAAATTAACTGGTCATATCGTAAATATATGGACAGTTAACGATTAATTCCAATAAAATGTTTAATATTTCATAACTCAATAACATTTATTGTCAAAAAATAGAGATGATAGAAAAAATTCCATCTGAAACCAGAGCATCAAATGCAATAAAAATCGGTAAAAAAAACTTGGCAGCAAAAAAAAAAAAAAAAAAAAAATGTTTGTTGATCTGTGTTATATTCTTCAGCCGATACTCACTGTTTTTCATATTATGAAAGATACTTATGTTTTTCGGGTTTCCATGTTTGTTGCATCTAAAGACTAAGCCCATTTAAACTTAAAATAAACGTTTCTATCTCAAAATTTTGAAAATCTTTAGAAATAACACAGGAAAACTTCTTTAACACAAACAAAAAAGAGCCCCCTTCCTTTCGCATACACAATACATAAAAAAAGAGGCAGAACTATGAAGAAAGGAGTAGAACACATTTTCGCTTCACAGAACACACGTGTCCCGATCTCGGATAAACATTCGATGGATGTTAAAAGAGTCTTAAGAAAATGGCCCAAAGAAATATGAAGTCTTCGGAAAGGTTGTATACATTCAGGGTGGTATTTGTGGCCTTTATTCTTTATATGTTGTTTCCGGTTCAACGGGACTGAGGGGAAAATATAAAAAAAGAAGAAGAAATTCGCTTTATCCGGATGGGTGTTCCTTCAAAACGCAAATAGCTTACAATACATCTCAATCGTCTTTGTACAGAGTGCACTTTGTACTTTGTGTGTACGCGAGTTCGTTGTGTATGTTTTTTTATGCATATGAATGTTATAGACTCGTGAATGTAGATATTTTCAAAAATATGTGTAGAAGGTCAAAAGGTTACCTCACTTGATTTTTTCCCTGTTCTAAAAAATCAATATTGATATAGTTTAGCTTATTCAACTAAAAAAATATGGTTCTGGAATAAATAAGAATGGTTCTGGAATATGGTTCGAGTGAAAACTACCACTTCCAAAGAGTAAATTATTTAAAATATAAAAAAACATTCTGTGACTATTTAAGAGCTTAAAAATCTTCCGGTTTTTACATCAAATTTAATTACGATAAAAAAAATACATCAAAAGGAATCGAAACCGATAAGTAATTCCTTATCTTATCACGCCTGCTTATTATAACCTTGGAAATTGTCTTAAATCGTTCTATCAGAATTGATCTTACACAATCAAATTTTCCATTTGACAAAGCCATTAGTTTTAAGTTCCTAAAAATTTTCTGCTTTACCTTGGGAATTGTCTAAAATCGTTCTATCAGAATTGATCTTATGGAATCAAATTTTCCATTTGACAAAGCCATTAGTTTTAAATTCTTAATAATTTTCTGCTTTAATTTTGCCTTTTCAGAGGAAAATTATTCTTATGATTTCTTCAAATATTTCAATTTTCTTCTTCGGTAAACGTAAACAATCATGGAAGCAGTTATTCGCACCGAACTTTAGGAAATCATATACAGTATTTTACAGCGCCGCACTTCTTTAACAATTTAAATGTAGGCCAATAATATTCTTTAGATGACCAACGACTTTTGTTAGATTAATTTAAATTTCTATTGCCTTCCGTTTCTTAAGGGTATATTTATAAAAATATAAAGAAAGCGGTCTCATATTAATTTATATTGTACTATTTCAGATTAACTATTCAAAAAGAAATAAGAGAAGTAAACAAAAGACGAAAACAGTCTCAGGAAATCCATTATTCCTTGCAGCGTTGCCAGACCGAAAAACTAAATGATGATAAAATAGAGGAAAGAGGCTTGTAGACAGTCCGGCGCGACGTGATGGAGTCAAGAGTATCGATTCTTTGGACTGAGACATTAGAAAAGAGTCAAAATCTAACAGCCTTGTAGGCCAACAAGAATCCTTGAGAAGCTTCCCTAAAATATTTCTTTTACAAAAATCAGATATGGCGATGGAAAAAAGGTTTTTAAAATAGAATACAACAAAAAACGTATTACATATAGAAGGATTAAATTATTTTTTTGCATAATTTGTTATGATAATTTATATTATATTGGGTTGTTCGGAAAGTAATTTCGTTTTTTCCCGACAGAGGATTTAATTGTATTTTTTTGCACCCAACTTCACATTTAAGCCGTATAATTTTTATATGCTTTGAGAGCTCATATAGCAAGGCTTGTGTGTGAAAAATTCCAATTAATTCTACGCAGTAGTTTTTGGTTGGTGCCCTTTTAAATATGGAGAGCGATAAGCAGCATTTTCGACATATCTTACTGTTTTACTACAGAAAGGGTAAAAATGCTGTTCAAGCCAAAAAGAAATTGACCTATGTGTATAGAGAAGGTGTGTTGACAGTACACCAGTGCCAGAACTGGTTCGCTACATTTTTTAGATGGTAAACCCTTCACCTCAAATGAGGAGGTCAAAAACCACCTCGATCAGTTTTTTGGCAGCAAAGACCAAAAATTTAATGAGCGTGGAATTATGCTACTACCAGAAAGATGGCAAAAGGTGTTGGACCAGAACGACCAATATATAATTTAATAAAGTATTTGTTTATTATACGAAAACTGTCTTTCATTTCCACAAAAAAAAAAAAAAAAAAAAAAAAAAAAAAAAAAAAAAAAAAA
>JAPMOR010018363.1:0-41950 GCA_026543865.1 Argiope aurantia | reverse complement strand
TATAATTTTTCGATTGGCTTACAGTATTTAGTTAGGTTTTTAAGGAATAATTAATTCGTTAACGAAAATTTAAATCCCTAAAAGATATTGTTCTTTTAATAACTAATTAAACTGATATGATTATATTTTCAAAACCAGTGTTCTTTCCATATCAATGAAAAAAAGATTTGATACATTTAATAACAATAAGCAATCTTTAATATAAATTTTTTATAAAACAGTAAATAGTCTTGGATAAGCTAAATATATTTTAAAATTGTTTTAAAAGCTCAAAAGTGTAATATCAATATTTAAACTTATCAATATAATTTAAAATTTTAATTTAAGAAATTCTCATGGAAAACTCAATGAATTATTATAGCTAAAATTTTACTTTACTACAAAATAATCTCTGAAAAAACATCAGTTTGATTCCATACCACACAAAGTTATGTCGCTTTATTCAAAAAATTAATTCAAACGGTAGAAAGTTCTTCAACAAGAATTGAATTAAAATAGAAATAAGGAAAGCAACATTAAACTTTGCGCTCGAGCAACTGAAAATAATCGTAAGAACATCCATTTAAAAATCAATAAAAAGATTGCACTATATTCCTTAAAACGTAACAATTTTTTAAGCACCAAAGGCGATAAACAACTTTTTTAATTCAATTTTTGTCACTTAGATAGGTTAAAATATAAAAAATAACTGCGAGAGCACCAGATTGATTTACAATTAATCTTCGAGTGGCTGTAAAAAATAAAATTAATAATGGCTTTAAGTGCATTTGAACTTATTATTAATATAAATAATTTGTTTTTTACATATTTTATTTCTAATTATAATCTTCTCTTCAAATAAATTGGAATATTTTTCAATGAGGTAAATAAATTCGACAAAATAAAGCATAGAAATTCTAGCAGTGAGAATAAAATATCCTCTCCACACACACACACACAAAATTGCTATCCAACACATTCTAAAGCATGGTAGTTACTGTACTATTCGAAATTCTCCAGTCACGAATTTTCAAGCAAAGAATCTTTTGCCATCCGCGGATTTTAAAAAAAGCAACCAGTTTTTTTCCCTTGAACTTTTTGTGAAGCATTTTGCAATGCGCTTTCATCTTCAGTAATGACCAACTGTTGCCATTCTTCAAAAAATATCTATGTTCGAAAAGTGAAGTGAATTCTTGTGCTAAATACAATCTTTAACTGCAGAATAACTGAAGTTCTTTTAACACATGAGTCACTTGATGATGTCACAAGTTTAGAAGCTCTTCCAAAAGCACTTTTCTCGCTGATTCGCAGGAGAATCAATGGATGTTTTATGCAAGTCTAGCAAGCGGAGGTCATAACTCTTTAGTGAAAACCTGCTCTGGATACCATGTTTGGACATCGGCAATCTCAGAAAAGGTCAAATTGCTACTCGAATCGTTTCCAGCAATAAAAACAAAAACAAAAAGTCTAGAAGTGAGACTCTTATCAGCTTGAAGGATACTTCATTCAACTTTTGCATAATAAGAGTTTCTTTCCAAGTAGGCTGAAATTCAAAAAGAAGACGAAGAAGAAAAAAAAGAGAAAGAAATGAAACAACGACTGTGTCTCAAGAAAAGCATGCGGGAAAGTGTTACTAATACAGGATCTCTTGAAGACAGAAGAGATAAAAGTGGAAACAAGATAACGGTATCATGTTCGACAAATAGAATTGTTGTGCTTCGTTAGCGTTATAAATTGTCGACTCTTGCAAAACGGGTGTTTGATGATATGGATTATTATGAAATCGCACGACTTTTCGCGTCTTTTTTTCTTTGAAGCTGCGAAGAAAGATGTCTGAAATGGACGTGAATGATTTTTACGATTTTTACTTTCTCGTGTACGAAGTATAGATAAAATACTGTAATCGACTACAAATTAGAATTCGAGATTTTGCCGAATCTCCATATTTTAGATCTTTTTGAGTTCGAAAAACACGGTTCTGGCATTATGTTTGCCTGTCTATGATAAAGATAACTCAAACAACACACTTTGAGCTAGAAGGATAAAATTTGGTATAGGGTCTTTACACCATACTTGTAGATTTCTATTAAATTTTAAGAGAATTCCATTTAGAGAAAATCTTTCTGTCTGGCCAATCACAAGTGAACACAATAACTATAAAACGTAAAGAGCTAGATAAATAAAATTTGGTGCACAGATTTCGAATCTAAAACTAGATTCTTGTCAAATTTTGAACCAAATCTGTTAAATGGTTGATAATCTGTAGATGGATATTTTCCTAAGCATTTCAAAAATGTAATGACTTAAATCAAAGCAACTGAGTATGTTATCTTGTAACTACACCGATAATTCCATGCCAAATTTTGGTTTTAACAGGTCGGAAAAAACGCATATAGAATACATTCGATTTCTAAGTACTGTTAGCCGCATATCAGAAATAAATCGCCAGAAATATTGCCAATTATCTCACGATAGATTGAAAAAAAATGCTAAGTTCACCAAAACGTCTATATTTCGTAATTATATTCACCAATGCCATACATTATTGACAACCTTACCCAAAGTTCAAACTTTTATGCGAGATGAGGCAGATAGCAACTTTATTTGACAATATGCGAGAAAGTTTTGGAAAGATTTGTCCCGTTTCTTTATTAGTAATATATCAATGAAGAGGTATAAAAGGATAGATAAAAATCTGTGATTTTTTCTAGATAATGTCTGATAAGTCGGTAAACAACTATCGAGCAATGTATTATGACTCAATATATTAAAGTTTTAAGCAAACATCTCTGTATACATGTAATTGCAAATGTAACTAATTTAAGAAATATTCGTTTCAAAAAAAATTAACGCCATAATAATCTGTGCTAATCTTTTGACAGTTGTTAAAAGAATAACGGTATGAAATTATCGATATATGAAAATTTTTCAGACTTTGCTTACCATTAAATGACTGCCAGAAGAAACGGTACAAGTTTAAATATGTAGGTATTTATGAATGCCTTATTTGGTACATAGCTCAGATCCCAAATGAATAGAAACTCAGAAATTGATTGCAGCTGATTACCAATTATGGAAAAAAAAAGAATTCTCTGCGCATTGAAGAAAATTATTCATATTTATTGTTTGCATTTTATAATAAAATTAGTTTCGGAGACATGCAATTCGTCTGGTTAATCGGTTTTTGTTTTGCAATTGATTTTGAGCCTTTGACGATACACAAGAATATAAGGTTTGTGGTAAATTATCTTCTAACGCCATTCTTCTTGGAAGAAGAATTCACAGAAATAATTTTTTAGGAATATTAATTAAAAATTCGAAATGTTGATAAAAATTCCATAATCATTTGATGCTGAGCAATCAAAAACAATAATTATTTAATGACATTTTTTTCTTTTCTTAAATTACTATTCTCCGTAGAAATGAATACCTTAAATTTAGAACCATTTTTATTTGAAGCTTATTTGTTAAATAGAGCAAATAAAGAAATCAGATATTTTTTAAAGAGGAATTTTACGTTCACTGAATTCAAGTATTTCTATAAAACTGGATTCCCATATAAAATTACCACAGCTAAATAAGTAGGGAAGCTAGCGTAAAAATATTTTTCCTCAAAGTAACAAATAACACTAGGATGTTTAGTCAAATCTAATTACTTCTGCAAGAACAGTTCCGGCAGACATCATAAAGGAACAAATTTCGTTTTTTTCAGTTGAGTAATCAATTTTGGATGAACAGGAAGTGTATATAGCGATGACTGTTTCTTTTGGAGGAGAAAAAGGAACTATTTTTCTACGCTGTCAGCTTTTCTAATGTCTTCACGCATACAATGATTTCCGTTAAGTTCTGTGACCACTCCTTGAAATTAAATAGTCTCGGATTGATTATTTATCTCTGCATTTCATCTGCTGTCTGGATGGTTACGTTTCGAAACAGTATTCTAGAAATTTTGAAAAAAGAGTGGCAGAAGTTAAAAATTTTTTTAATAAATTCAAAAAGCATCTTTACAGCGAAAAAAAATGTTTCGTTTGCTGTACGGAATTTAAATGAATTATTAATTGACTTGGCATAAAGCATTTTGAAGACAACGAACTGACATTATTTTACATTTTCCAAATATATAAATATACAAATTTCATTCTTGTTTTACCTTTTTGTAGAAATTATGCTGTTTTTAGTATAATTCATTTATTTCTTTATTATTCTGGAAAGTACGCACATCTAATTAGATGTATAATAAATGTAAAAGGAATGTAGAAAAATAATTGCATTAAAAATCTTTCAAGGTGCTGATATTAACAAAATACGACAATGCATATTTTTTCAATCAATAAATTAAAGAAAATAAAAAAAGACTGAAATTTTAATAAAATCTTTTAAATTTCTATTTTTTAAAACAAAAACACATCTTAGTTAAATTTTAAAAAAACTGCACTTCGTAAATTAGTCTCTCAAATTTTTTTTTCAAATAACATCCACTTTTATTTGCAAAAATTCGCCTCGCTTATTTAAATTCATTTTTCAAAATTTAAGCTTGATATAAAATCTTATTATTATATTTTAAAACTTATTTCGTATTAAGAATACAAAACTAAACAAAAATCTGTAAATAAATCCCAAGAACGGCACTTAGCAGCAAATATCGCAAACATTTCTCGTCAAATAAGTTTCTGGCTTAAAAATAATTTTTTTTTCAGCCATGGAATGATTTTTCTAAAGATGCGATATCATAATAATATTCTATTAAATAATAAATATAAATATTTACAGAGCATTAACTTAAATAAACAAGATGTTTTAAAATCAAATTCTAAAAATGACTATTGCCTAAAATGCATATACAATGAATTATTTTTTAAATAAATTTTATTTGAGTAGACATTCAAATTATTTATGCTGATTCAACTAAAAGGAAGTTTTATTAAACAGAAGTTTTTGTTTTCCTGAAGTCTAAACTCTATAAAATAATCTAGAAAAAATTCTCAAAATGTATTTTTTTAGAAATAATAATTAACTTATTTTTCTATTCAAATGACAGAACTATTTGCACAGCTGCATCCAAAACGTAGATTGTTTATGCCTTTCTTTGAATAATATTTTGTGATAATACTTCAAAATAAGACATATAAAGTTGGGAAACATTTTTTTATGTTGAAATCGAATATAATATTATAAACGGATCCAATTAGTTAAACTGTGCAAGGGCGTCTTATAGCAATCAATGGTGGTATTTGATCGTAAACAAGGCCACGGTTTTTAGGGCAAGCACCCACTTGTTTGGAAAATGCTTACATAATGAGATGCTAATGTAATTTAATTTTTCCACAGTGCTATTCTTCTCTTGTTCAAATTAGAGTAGGCGGTTGCGGACTTTCCTGCAGTACCAACCAAACTGTATCACCTAATTACCACAATGCTAAATCCTAACAAGGAGAATACAAGACAGTAATATGAGCTGCAAAACGTTTAATCATCTTCAATCCAACTGGACTTTGTAATGGAAATTTCAAATGTAATTTCTAAATTAACATTTTTAATCCATAAGGGAGTCAGAAAACAATTTGTCCCTTTTGTTACAACTTTTTTTTTCATTTTAAAAATGTAGGTGGAACTCATTTCACTTTTTTTTACCCGTCATTCTTAAGACGATCATGTTGTATTTATATTTCAGACAAACCCAAGTTATCTAAAAACTATTACTGTTTTATAACACAAAAAGAATAAAAAATGGTAATTAAAATTCATAAGAAAGATCTTTGTAAATATAGATACTATATCACCGTTAAATTAATAATTCATTTTTAATCAAGTTTATTTTTAATTTTTTTTATTTCATTCTAATATTCTGAAGTATTATAAAGCTTCTAGAATTTTTAAGTTATTTCTATTAAATAATATTATCTAACCAAATCTAAAATATTTAATCTATACAAAAGAAATTTTAAGTTTATTAATTAAGATATTCGAAATTAAGCTTTTATGCTTTATTTTAATTTTAAATTGCAATTTTGACAGTATAACAAATTTTTAAAAAAATTCTCATTTAAAAGAAAGTGTTCGTTCTTCGTTTACGTTTAGGAACTCAGAATTTTGAATATTAGGAATAAATAAGTCTAGTTTCTTTCTTAAATTGAATAACAAATAAATTCATGTAGGATATATTTGTGATAATTCAATGTATAATATCTTAATTATATCAGAGGCAACTAATACTTTAACTTTCATAATTTATTAATATATTGATAATTATTTATCAGTTTATTTCATTAGTATAACAATTTTTCATTTTCTCTGAAACATTTTCCAATTTTGTGATTTTATTTTGATTTAGAAACGTATTTCACTTTTTCAATCATAAAGTTACAATTCAAAAATTATATTTTTTAAAAAGGCAACATTTTAAAGTTTAATAAGTTAAAAATTAAAATTATTCAGTTCTGATAAGTATTCTCTATATTTTCCACAGACTAAAAAACACACTATTACTCTGAATTTGATTGTTTATTCTTACAAAATGGTTTAGAATCATAAATGTGAAAAAAAAAAGGATGATTGAAAATAAATAATCTTCGTCCTACTTCTTTTTTCTAAAAAAATATAGTTCTATAACACAACCTACACATTTGTTTCATCACACACCCTAAGCTGATAACTGTTATATATTTGTTTATAAATCGATTGGCTTCTGTTTCAAAACTTTTTTTCCGTCCTAATTTTTAATCTAATCATAATCTCCAATGCCTATCAAATGTAGCAAGTAATATTTTATCTTACATAAAGTGCGCTAGTTTCAAAGATGCTTGAACAGATGGTCACTCCATGTCATATCTGAGAGATACTTGAAAACTCAAAAAATTCTTCCTAGTAATTCACTCAGAAGTGTTATCCCAAGAATTCGTTGTGGGTGGTTCGTTTAAAAAAAACATATATGTATGTTACCTTATAATTGTATTAATAAGCAATATTGTTTCGGTGATTAATCGGGGATGGCTTTTTTTTCACATTTTCGTATTTATCAAAAAAGGCTTCAAATACGAAATATAAACCTGTGGTAGTAATATCTTCTAAAGTTTCACTTTACTTTCTAATAAAGATGATATATCCTTTTTCTCATCCCGCACCCTCCAAATACACTAGTGGACCTTGTGTAAGATCATACTGTGCTTTGTATTACAATAGTGAATAATGAATACAAAATATAGATTTTTTTGGCATGAATATACCTTTTTACTGAAACTATCTTGCGATTATTGATGATTTGTTTTTGGCGATTAATCATTGTTATTCGATTAATACGCAATAACTCGAAAATAGAATATGTATTTTGAAAGCCTTTTCTCTTTACCTAATGAAATTAAAATTTGACATAGATATACAACTATATATATAAGATAACATAACAAGTTTCATTTATTTAAATTATTAGGTTTTTGAGATATCGCTGCATATATATGCATGCGAAATACCAATGGTCAGATAGACGATTCTTTGACAAATTTTGTTTAAAATTGGTAAGAACATACGTTTATTTTAAATATTTAACCTTCGTACCAAATTTCGCCTCTTGACGTTTTGTAGTTATTTGTTTAAACATATTCGGACTGGCGGACAGCAGATTTCTTTTGAATCAATTTCATTCAAAATTTGACACGAATCTACAATTGTGGTATAAAGTCTATAAACTCAGTTTCATGCGTCTAGCTTCAAACATTATTGATTATCGTACCTACAAACAAATAGACATAATTCCAAAACTATGTTTGTCGGACTCAAAATTCCGAGGTCAATTTCCTGATGGTTACAAAAATTTCTCTTAGTATTTTTCGTATACGAAGTTAAAAAAAAATAAAATAGGTGTTTGTTACCTTATAATTCTATTACCGTACAATATTATCTCAATGGCTAATCGAATATATTTTTTGAAACATTCTCGTGATCATCAAAACCAGGCTTTAAATACGAATATTAAAAAATATTGGCGATTTTCAAATCTTATATTTTTTTGTAATTATCTTCCTTAGTATTAACGAAATGCAGTAAAATTCAAACTGAATTGCCAAGAATCAATAAAGTCATCGGTTTACCACTCGCAGTTCAATTCAAAATGGTATTCGCTGGCCGAATGGGTGGTAAACCAATTATTGATTTATCACAGATCTCCATAGAAATTCAAGAAATTCCTTTTGAAACTCCTCTTAAATAAATATATATTTAAATAATTTTTCGTTGCATTCATTCATTTATACATTTACACAAAAACTTACTCATTTTCACAATTTTATCAGCTAATATTTTTTGAGTAGATATTTAAGTAATGTGTCCCATATGTATTGCTTTCCTCTCTGTAGAGTTTTTCTGAAGTAATTAAAAGCCTTTTGGATATAAATTGAAAAATTAAATGATCTCAAACTAATATGGATGCCATTACATGGCCATTCATTAAACATTGTACTATTTTTTCCAAAGAACTTTTCATCAAAGTATCGAAAGCCTCAAATGTGTGCTTACTCAAGATCAAAACAAGACGATACAGTTCTCGCAACACTATTGTATTATTAAAAGATCTGAAACCTCAGTGAATAATTTATCTATCATCTTTGATAGTTTAAATATTTCAACAAACTTAATTATTGCTTTTTTAAATCTAAAATGATGGCATGATCTTTTAAAATTGAATTGTTGATATACTTATTCTATTATAAAAATTTCTACTGATGTAATTAATTTGAGCATAAGGAAATTTAGAATAAGAAAATTTGAAATCTATAGTTACTAATGTTTCATAATGCTTTTGTTCTGGCAAAGGTCAAAAGAAAATGGGACTGTGGGTAATTTATTTTCTGCAGACAAAGAGGAAACATTGTAACTAACAAAATTTCACTCTTCGAAGTTTTATTGAATATCAACATTTGAGAATATCTACACTTTGAGTTCGAAAACATTTTTGGGAATTGCGATTTCTGTCTTATAATCTATTTATGAGCACGAGAACTAAAAAACTCAACAAGTTAAAATGATGAAAATTGGCAGCAGTTTTTACACCAAAATCGATGGCGGTTCATCAGTTCAGAGACGAGCAGTCTTCAAAAAATAATTAATAACAGATTTAAATTAAAATCCAGTTATTTAAAAAAAACGGTTTTTCCACTTAAGAGAAAAGTTGGATTTTAGAAAATTATATCTTTTATTGAGGAGTGACTTCTATTTAAAAAAAAAAAAAAAAAAACGAATATACATTGAAGGAGATAAATTGCCGTCAGAACAATATGAAAGCGAAACCAGAACCAAATAACATCTAACGTGGGGAAAAAAATGAAGAAAAACAAGTCTAAAGACCTAAGACAAGTTTTGTATGGAAGAGAAACTTAAAAAAAAAATGCATTACATAGTTGACCTTTGCGGCAAGCTTGGTCTGTACCCACGGCAGCCATTTACCGTTAACTCAATGGGAGGGATCCTTCGTTTTTGCCTTTAGCTGTGATAAGCAAATTTGATGCCATATGGCTAGTCTCCGGGAAGCTACAACATGCGTTATTTCCTACTTATTTTTTTAAATTTCTGTCTTATTTTTAGTTTTTATTATTTTTTTCCTCCATTCCATTGTTTATCGAATCCTGAATGTGATAAACAACGTCTTAATTTTTAAGAAAGTTTTAGAAATAATTGTCAGCAATTTTTGCAGCTCTAATGGACAAGCGTTCATTGACCAAAGCAAAAGAAAACAATCAAATTTTGCTCGAAATTGTCTTTATCTGTCAATCATCTCAGTGCATGACAATACGATAACCCTAAAATGCAACAAATTAGTTACATAAATTTTCACACATGGTTTGATCATTAGAATTGTTGGTGTGTATTAAGATTTTAAATCAAATCTTTCATCAAGATGCCAGCCTGTGTGGAAAGTGGAATCTAAAAATTCAATAAATTTGATGCATGATCTAAAGATATATGATGATTTAGCTTGAAATTGTAAATCAGTGTTTTTTTCCTCAGTAATTGGTTAATAAAATTGGTTTGAATCGTTTGTCAAGAAATGGTGCTTATTAAAGAGAAGTAGCAGAATAACTTGTGTTTCAGAATACACAATCATCTGATTATCTGAACCAGTAACGGATTTAAACTTTTGGGGAGCCCAGGTAGTGCATAATATGAGGTTTCTCTTTTAATAAACTGAAAGATTTAATTTTATACTTTAATATATCTTTAATTTAACATCATGCTAATGATTTATTTTAAGTAATTTTTTTTGTAACTTTGTAAAACGCATGTGTTTTTATTTATTTATCATAATTCATTGGCTGCGGGACATTCACATTTGTACTAACTATCATTTCAACGCACATTCAGTGTTTATAAATACTATAACAACTAAATAAACATAATGAAGCAAATATGATAATTTAACACTTTTTTAAGTATAATTTGTCAAGTATAATTGATATAATCAAATATAATTGATAAGGCTTTTAATATTTTATGATTCATAAAATTTGTATTTTTTACAAATTTATTTATAATGTAAACTGGCTAATAATTTTTTCAATCAATCTGCTAGCAGCCTCCTTCAGCCCACACCCTCTTATCTGCCTAATTGGAAATACGCACCTTATGACTAAATTAAACATAAAATAAGCCATATCGTGGTAGCGTACGCAATAGTGGATTTATGCAGTGGCCCTTGACTTATGAAACGCCTTACATTATAAGAACTTTTTTTTACAGATTGGTCAATTTGATTTCACATTTCACTACACTCTTAACATATTCATGATTATTTAAGGTTAATCTTTTTTATTTTTATTTTAATAGCTTTTTAAAAATGCTTTGGTTTTTATTTGTCTATTATGATCCCAGGCCAGGCTGCCGTACATCCAGATCTGCATACAATATTATTGTAGTAGATGTTCGATATTTATAAATATTCTGATAACTAAGAGGACATAATGAAACATACTGGAACCTCATCAGTTATACTTCTTAAAATGTCAATATTATTCTATTATTTTATAATTCATACAATTTGTATTTTTTACAAATTTATTGATATGACAATAATGAAAATAAATATTCTAATCCCCTTGCATTGGGTCCTCATTCAGCCTAACGGCCGTAAATAACTGCCTAGTCTACCTGGCTGGAAATCCATCGATTGTGCAAGAAAGTTGAAAGATGAATACTCCAGCTGATTTTTCTTCATGTGAATAATCAAATATCCCACTACTTATTTTCGAAGAAAAAAAGATTCTAAACCGAAAAAAAAAATCCATTGGACATTTTCAGTTATAAAATAAAACAAGATTAAACGACTGTTACTATCTTTAACATCTCTATAATTCTTAAAAATGTAATAAGTTTTCCTAGCACTGATACTGAATTCTACATAAAAACCGAACTTAAGAACTTGCCAAAGTTACTCGAATAAATATTTATTGATTTATTTTGCAGGCAACATTAAGTACAAATGGCATTTCCTGATATAGATAACTTTTTAATGAAGCAATTTACAAGGAAGTTATAGAATAAAAATAACAGATTTTTTTGTCCGATTCTTTGGCGGTTCTTGGAAATCTAGGTATTAATTTTCCGTTGATAAAATAATTTATTTTGCATGATTGATTGCGCATATCATATGAAACGTTTAGCAAAATTAAGACATTGTGTAGTGTCATTAGAATTGTAACATTGTATTACTCTCACACTTAAGCAGTTGATTCTAAGCTTTTGACAGCACTTGTCAAAAACTAGTTTATTTGACCCTGCATGCGTTAAGGGTACCCACTCACTTCAACTAAGAAAATAACGTTCCTAAAGCAAGTCAGTGTCCTTCAAAATCGCAGATATTTTCTGTTTCTTCTCATCCAGTCTAATTTACTCACGAGGCATACCAACCCCGCTCTTGAAGACCGTTCGGCTCATTTTTTTTATAACTCAATGGCCATATTATACGTTCTTTCAGCATTGAATCACCGCACCGTATTTATACGATAAGACTACAAGGTCTGGTAATTGGACATAAATGAGATTGCTCGCCGCCTTAATCAGTTGGCGAGCTGCTCTCGAGGGATGAGTTCAAATAACGCCAAAAAGTAATTGAAAGGCTTAAATCTGTCGGCGCGGTGTTCTTTTGTGAGAGACTCATATTTATTATGTTTATTTCCTCCCCCTCCCTCCCTTTTTGTTTTATCCTTGCTTGTTACTTGAGGCAAGAAAAAAGGCCCTTATATTCATTTTTTCAGGTCAACCAAGGCGAATTTGGGTCGTCGTTTCCTTCAATTTCAAGAGCAATTAAATAGCCACCGAAGCCATCTCGGTAAATTTTTATTTATTTATTTTTCTCTTTTTTTTTTCTTTGCGGACAGATAGCACGATTATGTGACGAAAGATATGCATTTATAATTTTTACTTTTCCGTATAAAGAAAATATAGTAATCGTCAAAAAATTCGAACTCGAGATTTTAACGAATCTCCACGTTTTAGATCCCTCCCCCCGAGTTTGAAAATCACATTTTTGGGAAATGTCTGTTTGTCACAAAGATCATTCAAAACCGCTTTCAGCTAGACAGATGAAATTTTCTATGCAATTCTTATACCAAATTTTTAGATTTCTGTCAAATTTTGAACAAAATTCGTTCAGAGGAAGTCTGTCTGTCCGGCTGTTCGAATATAAGTTAACACGATAACTCCAAAACGAAGAGAACTAGATGAATAAAATTCGGCTTACACTGTTAATATCTATAGTATAGATACATGTCAAATTTTACGCCAAATCTAACAAGGGGTTGACAGTCTGTCGATCCGTCCTTTCAGAAACATGTAAACAGGAGCACTCAAAAACGCAGAGACTTAAATATATCAAATTTGGTATGTGATTTTTTGACTACAAGTGTAATCTGGTGTCAAATTTCTGTTTCAATCATTAGGGAAAAGTGTGCTTAAAACACAAATCGATTTCCGGATATTATTAACCGCATGCCAGGGATACACTCGCCAAGGACCACATGATAATTGCTGAATCCACATCAAAGGTTAATATTTCATAACTATTGTATGCCAATGCCATGCAAGGCATTCTTTGAGATAGCACCTTTATCAGAGAGTATGCGAGAAAGTTTTGGGAGACCACTACTGCTGGTTTAAACCCATAACTGCAATTGATGATACAAAAAGAAAGAACTTTTAAATTTTCACAATACGTAGAAATACATAATACAAATATATTTTATGTCGGTATAGAGTCAGTACTACTGTGAATATAATTTCAAAAAACGAATTTCTTATTATAAAAGAGTACTATTCAGAAAACGGTTACCAGATTTCTTATAACGCAGCTGCCTAGAACCACTGGGCTGAGAGAGTCGTAGGTAGATCGTTTTAAAAGTTTATTTCCTTGTTTCCGAATAAATCAATTAATAAAAATCGCGAATTCTATGAAATAAAATTTTAGGAATAGGATAAATATAATGTTAACATTGTCAAGCATAATGGAATAGGTTTCTTATCAGTTTTATTATGTTCACGAAGCATTTGTTTAAATATAATTGAGTACAAACGTGCCAGCAACATAAACATGAACAATAGTAAATTAATAAGTAAATAAAAATAAGTATATGTGTTGATTAAGTTAACGTGATGGTAAAGTTATGAATATAATGAAATATGTAACAAAAATTGATAAGTTAATTGACAAATGGGTTTTAAGTCTCAAAATGCCTGAATCCGCCACTGTATTTGGAATTAAATATTTCAATTTAATTATGGAATTATTTTATGGAAAAGCAAAGCACACTCTGAATTTATCAGATATGTTAATTATTTTCCCAAAATATAATTTATCTTGTATAGAAAAATTTAAAAAAAAACAGTGAGGGAAAACCAGCTAATTGAAATAATGAATAATAAAAAAAAGAGTAAAATAAATCAAAATCAAGCAGATTCTATTTCAGATTTCTAATTTGATATTCAGCTGAATAATTTATGGTGTACATCCTACGTACGGAATGTAACTCCTCCAGCGCCGTTCAGAGAATTTTAACACCTGCGAAACTTGAAGAGATTTTAACTTTTAAGCAAACATTCTTAATATTTTTTTGTTCCATTGTCTGAGATTCCGATTCCGAGATCCACACTTTTTACCATTTTAGTACTCTATGTAAATATGGCGCTCATACATCGTACATTTTTACCTTTTCATTTAGAAAGAAAAATACAATGAAAAAAATATATATTGTAACAGTTAAAAATTCAATCTCTGGACAGATGAATCTGCACATTTTAGATCTCCCTGATTCTGAAAATACTACTTTCGGAATTATATCTGAAGCTTTGTATGTAATGACGATAATTCAAAAACGCAACGAGATAGATTGCTAAAATTTGAAAATGGCTCCTCAAATTTTAAACTAAATACCAGCACAGATGTTGTCCACGTCATCTGACCGCTGTTCAAAATTACGATGTCCGTTCCAAAATAGCTCTAGTGTTGTTTTAAAATGGGATGTTAATATAGCTAAACTAAACTAGTATGCTTTTAAACATTCTAACTCAAATATAATGGGGTTTATTTAATTTTGGACCTAATCACCAAAGAAGGAATAATCAGAAAGAAAGCGCAATGAAAAGAAACAGCAAATGTATTGCTATAAAAAAAGTTTCGATTATTTTCAAAATACTATTATATTCAAAAGGATTTTGCTTACAAATATAAGCATGCATGGAAATAATCGCAAATTCACCAAGTTTGTATTGTGAGCATCAGCTGCATTTCATTTATCCTGGAATGTGAAAAGTTATAATGTGGCTCTGAAAATACACGTCCAATTATGAAAATTGAAAGATAATCGCCATTGGTGAATGATTTTCGTGCAATTTCACAAAGATGCATTGGTCATTTTTCTTCTGTGAGAAGCTGTGACATTAATAAAAATATTATAAGACATCAAAGGACAGATGCTACAGTGATGACCACAGATAAGATGATACTATAAAATGTAAGGAATGAGTTCTATTACAGCCTGAACATGTGTCATATATCTCAGAAAGCACACATAGAATATCTGTAGAGTATGCAGAGAACTTGGTGAGTTTCCAGTTATTTCATACATCATTCATATTTATATATAAAATACATGTGAATGTATAATGTTTTAAAAATGAATTAATCTTTTAAAGTAACCCTGTAAGTCCTGAGCTCCTTTTCCCGCATGGACTTTTAGAGTCAGAATTGAATATATTTGCTATTTTTCTAAATGGTTAATTTTTGAAATGCACTAGGATATTTTGATTTCGATTTTTTTTTGTATATGTATGTAATATTTAAAAATTTCTAATATATCTATCTTTTAAAAATAATTTTATAATTATTCGAACTCAGGCTTCACTGTAATTTTAACTTCTAAGTTGCACAAGCTACTCTTTCTCCCGTGGAATCAGATTCTGAGTCGGCAAATTCCTTTCTGAAATAATTTCTCACGCAAGCTCTTTTTTCTCTTTCTGTTTTCCTTTCTACTGCATTATTATCGCCATGGCTTGAGCAAAGAAATCTTAACAAAAACTAAAAACTGGACTATTTTGTTAAGCATGAAGAATAAAAAATTTTAAAGAATTCTACGCTTGCTTCTTCAAATCATGTTTTTGCATACATTTGGTAATAGTTTTTATTTGCCTTTTTTTCTCTAAATCCAAATATCTTTATTCTAAATTTCTTTTTTTTCTTTTTAATGTTTTTTATCTAATATTTAAAGTAATTTCCACCTTCTTTCTTCTTCTTTTTTTTACATCCTTTTTTCTACATTTTGCGTAAAGCCGTTAATGCGCGCATATTTGGCTGTGTTAGTTTCTTTTTTCCTACTCTTATTCCTTAAATTATAGTCTTTGTAATTTCTTAAAAACGTAATCAACAAATCTGTTTTTTTTAATCCATTATAAAGGTGGCCTTTTTCATACTCATTTAACCGTTCAGTATCCCCAATTATAAAGATAAAAGAAACTGCACAAAAATTGTATTTGAGAAACAAATCATATTCCATACATATTATATCTCAAATATGAAAATGCGGTTTATTATTTTGACCACAAATGTAATGTAATGATTAAGGCATTTTTCAAATATCCACTTCTTTTTACCTAAAATGGGCTTGGGTTTCATTTTTTCTGAATTTTAAATCAACTCTCTGCAAAATACACAGCAGGCAAATCAAATAATACACACCAAATTCTAATACAAAGCAGATTATGACCCTTGATCTGTTTTTTGATATTTTAATAAACAATACTTTGTTCAACTTTAAAAAGAAAAGAATAGTATAAATGAATTTATTAAAATATCAAAACCAAGAGAAAGACAACAAATAATGATTTTCATATCCTTCCGAAGAATTAAAATGCGTTAACATACCAAAGTATTTTAAACTTACGATTATTGTATTTAAACCTGACACAAAATTTTGTATTTGAAGAATTAGAATATGTAATAACCTACGTAGTCTTCCTTTAAGCATGCAATAAATTTCTTCACTCATAATATCCTTTAGGAGATAAAAGACAGTAATAAAGAACGATATCTGATCGCACAGATTGAAACTGATTGGATGCTTCTGCTTGATTACAAGAGAGATAATGAACCAGAAGAACAGAAAATGAGTTCCGATTCAATTTTCGATTACATAGAACGTCTTTTATTCGGTAAGTCATTCATCCCAGAAAATATTTTGTTGAAGATTTTACACTCATTTATAATGAATGCGTTATTGTCAGCTATTGATTCCGTTAAGCCATTATATATTATATAACTATATATTTTATTTCACCTTGAAATATACATCAAAAGCAATAAGTGAACGCTCCTATGCAGTGTCCTATGCAACAATTTTCATTGTTTTTGACACGCTTTGTGAAATTGCGTTTTAAGCACAAAGAAAAGAATAATATGAAAGTTCATACGAGAGTCACGCTGGCTAGGGTTGCCACATAAATCAAATCTACTGTTGTTGCAAATGCTGCTCTTTTGATTCTAAGCCAATTGATTATGCATTTTTTTCCGCTTCTTCTTATAGCCATACAATCTAAGCAGTAAAATACTATATAATTATGTCTAAGGTTAATAATTAAGGTCTATATAATTATGTCCAATGTCATTTTAATTATTACGACTAACAACTTGTGTATATGATTGTCTCATTTGCACACTAGTTACAAAGTTCAAGTGAAGCAATTCATCATCAGATTTTCGATAAAATTATTTTCAATAATCCGAATAGCAAATAGATTAATCATAGAAAAATATAATCGAATTGACATAAGTTTCAAGGCGAAATTTAAAAATGTACTTTTGAAACATTTACGGCATTTCGAGGTCAATGCTTCCGAAGGCATTCCTATTTACTTGTTGTTAACGATGCATACCGTCTAAGTAATTGTACATAGTCATGTAATTAAGTTTATGTTATGACTAAGTGCCAATATATTTCATTTATTTTTATCCTTATTGCTCTCAGAATTTTGTAATAACACTATCGATCAGATTTTTTCATTTATATGTAATTGGTACCTTCCAGTGATACCTGTCATCACCTTTGCTTTGATGCTTTCTGTTATTGATAGACAAAAAAATCAATAACAAGATATTGTGTAGTTCTGTTTGAATATCTGCACTGAAAAATTGCCCCATGGGGATCGATTTCTATTACTTGATGTACGTTCATTTAAAGTTCAATGTCTTATTGAACGAAATAATAGTATTTGCAAATTATTATTTTGATTACTTTTCTTTTACTTTTAAGAAACATATTTTCCATTATAAGACTCCTTATACCTATCAAATTGCTATAAATTGGAAAGTTAACTATTTTAATTGGGTTTCATGAATATTTCTACAATTTTAACTCCTCTTAATTTCAATTTACATGCCCAGATTCAGAAATTTTAAATAAGATTTGGTGGACTCTTAGATTTTGTAACAGTTTAATAAACGTTTTAATCTCGGTAAGCTACCTACCGAGAAGCAACCGATTTAATATATATGAACATATATATTGAAGTATAATTCTCAATTTTTTATTCGAAATGTTAAAAAACACACAAATGCAACCAAGTATTAGTAATAAACTGTCATATTAAATAGATATATTAATGAATAGAATAAGAAATGTAGTTTCTTAAGTATATTTTATGTTTATAATATCTGAACCTTTAAGTAATGAAATAAATAAGAAGGAGCAAATATTTATTGTACTCAGTTTTAAAAAATCAAATATTTAAGATACAGGAAATTAGGCTTCAGATACGGATTGATAACAAATTAAAAATATCTTATATCTTCAATCGGTACTGAAGGGAAAGAAAATCAAAATATACATACTTACTTCTGCATAAAGATATCACTAATAATTTTTGATTAAAAATGGTTTAGCATATATGTTATACTGAAATCAACCGTTCTCTATTAGAAGTAAAAAAAATTCTAAAATAATTTAGGATAACACCCAAAATTATTTTTTCATAGATATCTATTGTCACCAGTTACCAAATTTTGATGCTAGCTTTTATAACTTGTATTCGAACATAAGAAGAAAAAAGAAATTAAATATCAAATAAACATTAAAAGTGCTTTCATATTGGAAATTCAAAATTATACATAATTTGGCATCAATAAATTTACTTTCCATTCTATTCAAATAACATGTATACACTTCTCTAAGCATCTGTAAATAAATCTTAAAGTTAAATTTTTAAAATGCAGTTATTATTTTAGTTCCACGTTTATTTTTGCAATTTCTGCCATAAAGCCACTGCTTAGTCTTTGATTGACTTAGTAACAAAGAAAGCTTAAGTACAATTCTAACATTGTTCTATCAATTGAACTTCGGAATCTGGACCAAAATCTCGTGCCTCAATTATAGAAAAACCAAAAAAAAAAAAAAAAACCAGTGCTCTGAAAGGTCTGATTTTTGACATGGTTAGTTACAACAAAAATCGGTCCTAATCAAACAGTGGATCATTTTTCTTCTGCACACATCAATGAAAATCTCCAATTACAGTTCGATCTACAAGAGGATTCTTTGCACCTGATCCCAGAAACTGAAAAGAACACTGCCAGAAGGGACAATTCCACCCAACGGTACCTCATCTCCAGAGTGTTCCGAAAGCTCACAGGTGTCAAAATATCACATTTTAGCTTCCTTGCGATTTTTCTTTTCGAGTAATGGAATGGAAGTTTGAAATTGGAAACGCCTCCCCGGTGTTAAGTGTTTTGCAACATTACGGTGAGGTCAGCCCAAGAGGTACTAATGATGCCAATACGTCACCTCAAGCTATTTAACGTTGTTTGAGACCACTGGAGAAGACAAACTGCAATTTATTTACCATTATAGATAACTTTGAAAGAGGAAAGGTAAATTATGATGATTATAGACGGTTCCTCATTAAAAACATTTTTAATGAAAAGAAGGATTTGAGAATTGGCCATGTTCCGAAGATGATACCTCTGCTTACATTGTTGGCAATATAATGCCTTTGGATGTTGAAGTAAATCTTAAGATTTATCGCATGTAATTCGTAACTACGGTCAGTTCGGTATCTAATTTCGTTTTGTTTGAAGGAAATAATACGTTGAATTGACAAGTTTTTGATTTTACGGATTAACTTGTTTGATCTTCAAGAAAATGGTGTCAGCGCATGTATGTCATTTCTCTTTCGTAAAGATGTGGAAGAGGAAAAGTTCATTCATAAAAAACTGGAGGTGAATGTTCTGAAATTAAATTTTTATTCACAAAATAAAATCATTTTTACACACAGAATTTTCCTGAATTTCCATTTTTTCTTTTAATTTACAGCTTATCAGTATAAACGTATTTATACTTATAAAAGAGAGTATTTTGATATGCATACCTGCAACTCTAGAAACATTTTTCGTTTTTACAATCTTGAAATTTGGCACACAGGTAGTGGTCATGGTGACTTCATACAATTCAAAGACAGAATTTTTAAATTTAATGTACAAAAATGTATTTAATATTCGTGATGTGTTGGCTGAATTTTCCCTCGTAATTGCCCTAGTATCCTTTCTGACGATATTAAAAAGGAAAAAAAAAATGAATGCTCAATCGGTAGAACAAATAACTGTTCTATCCGATTGTGCGGTATTCCTTCTAATAAAGTTAGTTTTAAAGGTTTAATTTCTACATTAAAAAAAATTTAAGTATTACCAATTTCCCCCCATTTTTTTTAACCAAAACTAAAATGCCACCATCCAACATTCTAATTTTATTATACTTTTCAAATTCTTTTGTGGTAATAACTCAAGCACTTCTCCCTAAATCAAGACACGAATGGCCGATATGCCTTTTTTTTATTGATTTTAAATTAATTTTTTCAAAAGCAGCCCAAATATTTCCAAAGTCAATCCACGAGGGGATATTTTATTCGTCGTTCAAGTAGCAAAGAGCCAAACAGTAATCCAAGTTTTCAAGAATCAAAAATGTTAATTTTACACAATTTAAATAACAATAGAATCGCTTGCAACAAACTTTCTACTTTTTCTCTCTATTTTTTTCACTTTTCTTCTTAATTTTTTAGTTAATTATTTCTATTTTTGTCGACTATAGTTTATCACAATATCACTGTTGGGAAAAAAATAAACATGAAAAAACAATCAAACAGTTTTGTTTTATTTTGATTTTATTTTCGTAAATAATTTTATTTTTAATCATTATTTTTATTTTCTCGTCATTTATTACAGCATAGATGGCGCCTTGCGGCTACTACTAGTATAAGATAATTAATAACGTAATAATTACAAAGAAATCTTCGTATCGAAAGTTTGATGAAGATACAATAAATACAATGTATAATTACTTTGCTGATAAACAAATAAATCCTACCAAATTTATAGAAAAGTACATATTAAAATTTAAAGGATATTCGAGCTTCTAGTCCGAAGCATCAGAGCAAGATAATGTTTTAAGTTTCATTTGCCTATTTCTATTTTATTTTTAAAATTTTCTCTTTAATTATGCGGCAATGATAATGTGAACACAAGAAAAAATACATTTACTATAGTCGAAATAGACAAGTGAATTAGTGTACTGTTCGTTTCAGCACCCTGAGATGAACCACTTTTCGACGGTTCTATCTCACTAAGGAGTTGCACGCGGAAGAATGTGCCCACTTCCGAAATTTACTTTATTGTTAAATCTAAACATCTTCTCTCCTCTTTTCTCTCACGCCTATTTTGTCGAATTAAATCCATCTTAACGGATGCGCAAAAGCGCGGTGGGTTATAGAATCTGTTGGCAAACAATAGTTACTAAAACAATTAAAGTATTATCGTAAGATGCACTTAAAAATATTTTTTAATTTATAAAAAATAGAGAAAAAAATGAAGCGAAAAGAAAATTTAATATTCGAAACTTTATTTTTTAAGAAATTTAAATTTCATAAGAAAATTGTTTTTATGCTATAGTATGCACTGAGATTACTGAAAACAAACATAAAAAATATCGGCTGATTTTTAATTAAAAATCTATTGAAAATTTAAAAAAAATTTTTTACTAAGCGCATATTACCAATAATTAACCACATACTAAATGTACCTAGTAGAGCTTTGTATCGAGTCAACGCGTTTTATGACACTTGACGTAAATTATAGATAATATGCAGCTTATAAATGTTATCAAAATGAAAACTTAATTAGGGGGAAAGAAATATTTTTATGCATATAAAAGGGAACTTATTTTTTATGTCAGTTGTGATATAATCTTTCCTTTTTTCATAAAGATATGGGTTTTTTTTTCTACTTTGAGCATAAATTTGAAGTAAATTCAATTTAAAACTGCTAAACATATTGAGTCATTGCAAGTTCGTACATCTCTATCACCTACTTTCTCAGCAATTTGTCCAAGATGATAAGAGGATTAGCATAATGTGAGAAATTATCTCTTTCCTTTCATTTAAAACCTTTTTCCTCTTAGAAAATAGAGACATTTCTTTCTTACAGATATGCCTTTATCAGAAATGTAAGGTCTGAAATATTTCTCTCGTTAACAGACTTGTTTCTTATTGCCAAGGGCTGATGTCTTCAGCAGAAAAATTGCAAATCTTCAGATCACGGAATACAAGTCACGTGCAAAAGCAAAACGAAACTCTTGATGCACTGAGTGCGATTATGCCAACTAAGACCACATACCGAGATTAGCAAGATTTAGAAGAAGTTTAACCCGAGCTCACACGAATTTTTTCAGAAAAGTTAAGGTTATAGGTGTGACTTTTCCTTCCCTCATCTTGTTTAAGTCTGAACCCCCTTCGAGTTCACTAAAACACGTTTACAAATACCTGAGATTATTTGTGTTTTATTTTTTCTTGTGGCCTAAAATCCGTACCCTCTAAATTGACACGCAACTGTGAAGGTACAAGATCAGACTTGGCGGGTGTTCTTTGTTGAGTCTTGTTCTGCGATTGTAATGAGTTGCTTTCTGTTATGGCAAATAATTTAAGAAGTGTCCGTTAGGATTATGGTAGTAAATTAAAGAACACGCAGGATTATATGAAATTTACTTCTCAAATATGAATAATAGGAAGGAGGCGCATATATGTTTCGTTGATTCTACGTTTGAAAATACTGCACTGGCGAGGCATAAAAGAAAAGATCATTCCAATTTTTCATTCGGTAATAAAATATTATATAAGGAATGATTTGGAATGCAGATTTTCTAGCCGGAAATTAAATAAGAGTTGCACAGTTGCGAAATTATTTAAGCATTTATAATAATTAATTGATTGCCATTATATTATATTCGTTGTTGTAGTAGTTACAGTGATGTTTTCAAAAGTAAGTTATTGTTTTGGGACTTTATAGTGCAACTGCCTGCTCTGGTTATGCTGCATGTACTCAAAAATAATAAGCATCTTTGCATATTTTAATGACGTATAAAGAGACAGAAATGTTAGATGATATTGGCGTTTCCTTTACTAATTGGTGATAAAACTGTGATGCAAGAATTTTAAATGACTTTCCGGATATATATATATATATATATATATATAAAAGAAAGTAACAGAAATATTTAAACGCACAACACAGCAGTTTTTTAAATAGTAAATAACTATTGTAATTAGTTAAATTCAAAATCTCATTGTCAGTGGCATGTGTTCATATTCAATCACTATTTCCAGTTGATGCTGATTTTTATCCTAAATACAGAAGCAATCTCTCTAGTCGCTATAATTGATATATTTGTTCGATCATATCATGTTGAATATTGTTGGCAGTGTATTATGTTCATTATTATTATTCAAATTTTCGTTCGGGTTTTCTAAAAACGGTTAAAAAAAAAAGGGGCAGGCCTATTTTTTTTATTTACATGAATTTAAATGCAAGACTTAATTTATAAGTGATTAATCTATAAAATTACTTATTATCAAAGGCGTATATGCAATGAAAAGAAGGAAGTGCAATTGCTACACTTATTAAAATAAAATATCACTTTATCAGCTTGCTTTATTTTTGGACATTTATTTTGGAATAACAAAAAATTTTTATTTATTATACTGATAGATAGTAATGTAGAAAATAATAAAGATTAAGTTTTCATAGGTGAAAGACTAAGTTTTCATAGGAAATGATTGTGGAACCAATATTAAATACGCAATGAGAGAAATATTACATTCCAAAAACTGCTGCTACATTCTTCTTCTAAGCTTTGTGTATCGTCATAACAAATTTTTACTCGTTACTGCAGCCACGTGAACTGAAGTAGTAGTCTAATGGAATCATTATTTTTGAGATGCAAACCTAATAAACCCAAAAAATTCAAAATCCGTAAAGCAAAGACTTTTGAGCAGTAGCTGTAAGTCGAACAAGCTCAATAACAAATAACGATGCTTTATTAAATACTAGCCGCCTTTGGCGACCAGCCGGTTCGCCAGTATTACCGCTTGCTACAATTTTCAATTAAATATTTTAAGTAACTGGTCCTTTGATAGAAAAATTTTGATAGTCATACCAAACTTATACTTTTTAGATCGTTTCGTTCAATTTACTATATATGTTTTGCTAATTTGTTGTCATTTCCGGCAAAACTTTAACTTTAATTTAAAATGTAAATGATGAAATTGCAATTAATATTAAGATATTTTTTAAGAAAATCAAGCGTTTTATTTTATTTATCATCTTTATTGTTATTTATTAATTATTATTATTATTATTGAATGTGAGTATTGCAAACAGAATCGCTCGGTATTTAAGTCTTATGTTAACTACAAAATATTTTTCATAATTTATGTAATATCTGAAACAATAATTCAATAAAAATTTCTGAGATTCAGCATAAAATTCAGTTTTTAGTTTTGTTTTCAAAAGGATTGAAATGAAATCAATAATAATATTTTGTTCTGGCCTATAAATATATTTCAAAAATTATAAAGTCTAAATTTAATGCAGTAAGGTATCATATTCTGAGAAATATTCTGGACGCACCAAATTTTAAATAAATGAATGAATGTTTCTATTTTCCACGATCAACTAAGACTTATTTATGAAGTTTTAAATGTTAAAAATTTAGAAAAACTCAACATTTTCATAATCTTAGGCCAATTAATCTTGAGAAACCTGCGCGCTGATTGGCGTATTTTCTGTGAAGCGATTGATGGAAAATTTAAGATTATCCTTTTTTTATTGAATATTGATATTCAACTTTTCATAAATCAGTCAGTTTAAGTGATTGGAAATTAACTCTTAAAAGTCAGTGATTTAGTTGATTGGAAATTAACTCTATGACCACCATAAAATCTGTGCTTTTTCTTGTGGTGTATGCATTCTCCTTAATATCCGCTCGAATAAAACATCACATACAAAAGCACTACATAGAACAAACACATCAAAAGTAAACATAACATTTCAATAGTTGCCAAAATCAAAAGAGAGAAAAATGCAATTAATAAGCAGACGATATTTAGAAAAGTACAGATATTTAGACTGGAAAATGAAATTATCTGAAATTAACCACACGCGCAGACGATATTTACAAAAGTAAAAATATTCAAACCTGAAAAGGAAAATACATGAGTTATTCCATCAATAAATGCCATAAGTTTGTTTATATCTTCATTATTTTATGAGTTATTAAACATCAAAATGGGTCCGGGACTAAATAAACATCCTGTATAGAGAGTGTAAAAGATCATAAAATAATTTTTCTTGAATTTATTTTTTAGAAAAAATAATATTTCATATTTGTTTCATTTCCTACAAACACGTGCCAAAAATTATATTTTTGCAGATTTCATTTCCAAAAAGATTTAATTTAATTTTAATTGGAGCTTTAATCAATGTGATGGCAATACTTTGAAAAAAGCTAAATTTTTCCCATGAATGCGAAACGTGCTCATGCAGCTTAAATTTTATTTTTATTTTGTACGAAAAAAATTGTCGAAAAATATAGTTAAAATATTTATTTAAAAAATCATTTAAAATAGAAATTTAATTTTAAGTTTAAAACATTGGTATCATTTAAAAGATAAATTTTTGATCTTTAACTTCATGTAAAAATCTTTTTTGTGTTTTAATATTTTCGGAAGTTATAGCAGAAACACGCCAAAATTACGCTAAATTTTTAAATAAATAAAATTCTAATTAAAAATTCGAAAAATAACCCCCAGGTGCACATTCCCGGCCTCCAAGGTATACACGTGCCAAATTTGGTAGCTGTAGGTTGAATGGTCTGGTCTGTAGAGCGCCAACACACACACACACACACATTGAGCTTTATTATAAGTATAGATATAGATGAACACACAGAAAATAAAATGCAATTAAGACGTACACAAGAACAACGGTTACAGCAAAGCAGCAGCACTCAAACAATAAATCGGTAATTTAAAAAAAAATTGTAACAGCACAAGGCCTATAGAAAGAACTCTGCAGGAGAGAAATTTCGTATGGCTATTCAAGCCACTCGAACGTTTGCTACTCCAAACTTACTACTGATTGAGCTGACTTGATTGCTGACTCATTACTGACTTGAGCTCTGTCTCCCGGCTTGTTATAGTTTCCCATGGAAGGGTAAAGCGAGAACGCGTATATGAGAAATACACTAGAGAAAAATTTAGCTTTATATGTTTTTACCACAGGAGCTACGAAGGCATGACTTTGGCTATTCTAGCAGTTTCTTTCGACGAACTGTTAGAACTGTTCGATGGGTTTTTAATAGAACTCTATGAATCTATTATGTGTATTTCATAGATACATACCAGCGACCCCTGAAGTAAATTATTATTGTATTTTCATTTCCAGTTGTTTAAAAAAAAATCTGTTCAAATGAATTGTTGGTTCTCCTCATAAGATCTAGCTATAAAATTTGCCAGTGATTTAAAAGTCAGGCGCATTTTAAATAAGCAGTAATGACGCAATTAAAAAAATAAAATTTCTGTTTTTTCATGATTAAATTAAATTTTACAAATGTAAATTTTCAGTTGGAATATTGGCAATATCATTTATTTTATTTTCATGCCATTCAGTTAATTTTTTCATCATTTTATGCTGTTTTCTTGTTTGTTTATTTCCATTTCTTTTTAATTCAAATTGTTTAAAATAATTGTACTTTTTAACATTTACCCAATTACAACTTAATTTTAATAATTTATCTCACTTATAAAATCAAATCTGGAATATAAGGCGTGACTTTTTGTGGTAGTTTTGAGAGCGCACTTGCAGGAAGGTTAAAACTCGAAGCAGTCTGTTTATTTATTTGTATCCTAAATTACATATAATGAAAATAAATTTCGTATTAATTAATAGATTTCCGCTTCGTAATCTGTTTTTATATACATATTTGATACCTTTCAATGCTTTTCCTGCAGTTTCGACATAAAAACTTTTTCTTACAAAAACCATTTTCTCACGGAATATTCCATTACATTCAACCTCATATGTTACCGTTACAGAGGAATGCTGATACTATCCCATTAATTAATGTCTAAAATACACTTTTTTCCTAATTAAATTCTTTAATAACTCGAAAGATCTTCTCATGGCTTTAAACATGAAAAGGGAACAAAACTATATAGTTACTTAAAAATTTAATTACGCCAAACGGCATTGAATATCCCAACAACTTCCCTAAGAAACAACTACGATTACTCTTAACTGATTATTCGAAAATACTCCCATGTGTTCACAGGCCAATCTAAAGCTCGTGAAACATGTCCCACCTCATATGCCTGGAAAAAAAACCAAAAATGAAATGCTTAAAACTAATTCACACCCTAATACACACAACTAATGTAAGATATCCTATCTCACAGACAGAATATGAATGACAGTTAAAATGTTCTGTTCCAAGAAGCTCGATGTTCATCGTACACATGATGGATTTACTACTTCTGCCAAAAATAAAACTCATAATATCAGTCAAAAGTTCTTGATGAACTCATCATACTTTCTTTTCCTTTCCCCCCATGGACTAATTCATGGCATGAACATTCTTTCTTACCATAATCTCACAGACATTTTACTAGAAATGTTACCAACTTACCAAAAAAAATAATAATCCAGAAAAAAAAATGGAGCAGAAAGAAGAAAAGAATAAATAAACGAATACTGCTCTGCTGGTCAGTATTTCATTTGTGACAAGCGAGGCCACGCGGCTCAACCCCTCTTTTATCTGTGACGTGTGACATGTGAGATAGTTTATGTGCCAGAAATGAAATCCTTTTCTCAGATGGGACAAGAACGAAGTTGTTGGAATTCTCTTGTTTCATTTCACATGATAGATTTGAGATTATTCTGGTAAATCCAATCTGTAGACATGCAACAAATAATTGATTATGATGTATGGAATCGGGGATTATGCAAACATTATAGGATATAGTTACAAGCTATGAAGGATTGGCAGAATTTTATTTTTCCAAGTTTATTGCAAAAAATGTTGTAAACATAGGCGTTTCCCTTTAACTAGTCATTATATTATATATATAGATAACTTATTTTTATTTTCTCAATCTTGTAATTGATTAATGAGTAATAAAACGGACATGAATTTTCAACCATTTTATCATATTGAAAAGAAATGAGAAAATGTAATATATCATTTAATTTAGAAGCTTTAGGGATTTTCATCAATATAAAATCTTTAACTGAAGTTCTTATCAATTTTTTTCTTAGTGAGTGCGTTGTAGAAATTCAACAATTAGTTCTGTTTTATTACGATATTCGAAGAAAATTAAAGTACTTTAATGTAATAAAAAGAAAAAGTGCAAAAAAATATTAAAAGTATTTAGTATATGCTATGTAAATTTTATGCTATTTTCATGCATCTAGCATAAGAATGAAAATATTCAATCTAAGGAACTGTAATTTTGTGTGTCTAATAATTTATATTCTTTAATAAAAATAAAAATAAAACACTATCGGGAGTGGTCTCCTCGAAACATTCTTGCATACTCTATAATAAACGAAATTCAGTATTATCAAATGATTGCCAATGGCGAGCAATTGTTACGAAAGCAATTTTTTACCATTAATCGCTGAAATACCGTTCATACCCAAGTACTAGAAACCCGAATACGTAATTTGGATGTCTGTTTTCTGACCTTTTGGAATTAAAATTTGGCATAGACTACAATTCACAAGATCACAAATACAGTAGACAAGATCATATCAAAAACTCAATGATAATATCCTTTCAATATGCTCTTCTTATCTGTCAAATCTCTCAAAAATTGAATTAAAAAGTATCCATTATTTCTTCATTTCTTCTAAGCGATTCTTCTTATTCATGCAAAATACCGATTTGAGAAGCTTGTCTTCTTGAAGGAAGGGGAAAGTCATACATCTGACACTCCCACCCGCCACGAAGGCACACGGATTTAAACCATAAAATTGAATGACCGGACCACAGTAATAGCAACACTTGTGGGAACTGTGGTTGAGTCCTAAGGGCCATCACCGGCCACGGTACAACCCTCCCCGAAAGAAGTACGTCCCGTCATCGCTGGGAGGAGTTAGATCCCCCACCTATTTGCGTGCCCTCGAGGGTGGTGAGATCCAACCACCATGCCGGAAGCATCTCATCCTCAATTCGAGGTGTGCCCCCCCCAGAGCTCTGAGGGAAGGGGAAAGTAAGAGCTCCTACTAAGTGAATATTTGCTTGAAGTTCCAACTCCTGCATGATAATATAACTCTGTACAAAATGAAAAAAAACAATGGGAATGTTTTCTTTAGACCTTTCTCCCATATTCTCTAATAAAAGTCTTATTTACCTCCTCCATACATAAAAATTGTGGACCTTGGACAAGGCCGAGAATTATACAAATGCTCAATTTTCGAATTCCCACTCATGAGAACTGTATACTTCATATTATATATATATATATATATATATATATAAGATGTCCCGTGTACTATTTACATGCTTTGGCGAACAGAAGTTATAAAATATCGTAAATATAGCGTAAGACCTTTGGCGATTAATTTGGCATATAGTCAATACATAAGTGCAAGAAAATCCAATATGTATTTTGAAGATCCTTTTTTCAGATCAAATGAAATTAAAAATTTTCATAGAACTAAATTATATTTACATATCAAATTTTATTTCGATAAAACATACGCTTTTGAGTAATCGTATTCATGCACGAAACCGTACACTGTTCAGTCAACCCCTGACCAATTTGATTCCAAATTGGATACATATTTACAATGAAGATTCTAAATTTGTGTATAAAATTTTATTTATTTCCATTTTCAACTTTTGTAGTTATCGTGTCTACTCATACTCGGACAACTCTACAGACAAACTTTACATATCTGAATGGATTTCGTTCAAAATTTCATAGAAATCTACAAATTTGGTGTTGCATCCGTATATTCAATTAATTCAAAACGCTTTTGAGTCATCATGTTTGCTGACTGAGAAATATAATACCATTTTTTTTAATTTATGGAGGGCTATTCATCTAGTGCGGATATTCATCAAAATATCAAGCCGGTTTTTGATAGTTACTTTTCCTCTAAATACAACGTATATGAAAAAGTAAAAAATCAATTTTTCAAAAGGTTATGATAAAACGACGAATCTAACCTAAAATTAGTCAGCCATTAAATGAAGGAAACTGATAAGAAGGAAATAAAAAAATACACATTATAAATTTTTAAAATAAAAAGACACATTTCTTCGTTAACAAATCGAAAAAATACTCAGTGATTCAACTACTGAACTGCGACTGAGGAAGTATGCCAGAATAACGATGCATTCTGAGATAACAATCGTCCTTCACACTCGCAGTGCACGCATACTAACTAAAAGCTATAAAATTCGAAAATTCTACAGAAAATGAACGTGACTAAAATCATAAAACTTCAACCAGAATAGTAATAGTCAATAGCACATACTACCTACGAAGTCTGTTATTATTTTTTCCTCAGTTCTTAGAAACACGTATTAATTAGAAAGAAAAAAAAATCTTTAACAAGTCAATCCGACTTTTCCTTGCCACTAATTTTGATGACAGTGCAGTCTTTTTTTTTTTTAACATTTTATTGTTGAATTACATACATTCACATAACCCGGGCGTTGAACTTTGCATGCTTTTATTTTTACATTCCACGAGGAATTGAATACAAAATGAGATCTACTTCAGATTAAAAACCGACAAGGGAAAAGAAAGAGAGAAAAAAAAGAAATGTTTAGTTGACAGTTATCCTATAAAAATTGTTGATGGTTTTCCAAATTACATAACTAGTTGTTGTTCTTTGACCCGTTAATATTTTTTTTTGTATTACGTCAAAAAACAGCCAATGCAAAAACTAATTTGTTATACATCACCAAATAACGTCTGTTTCATCAGACTGCATAGTAATTATACGGTCCTTTAGACGCCAGTCTTATATTATACATCTCCAAATAAATAATAACGTGTAAATAAATTAAATAAAGCTATTGTTTATACTAATCAGTATAAAAGATTTCAATTTATTTGTGTCTCATCTTTTATACCTTGATAGTTAGCTAAATATTTTGAAAATACAAAGGCTTTTAAAGTATTATATGAAAGATTATATTTCTCTATAAGTAATAAAAATAATTTAAGAAAATTATTTTTTTTATTTTATTTAAAACCAGAGGGAGTAAACGTCCCAAAATTTTCTCCCATACTCTCTAATAAAGGTTTGATCCCAGAGAACGCCTTGTAAAGCACAGGCATACAGCACCCAAGAAATATTAACTTTTAGCATGAATTTTATCAAATTATTGAATCTATCGTATGATCCTTCGAGAGTGCTTTGGCGATTGAGCACTGGCATGCGGTTACAAGTATTCAAAAATCGAATTCGTTTTTACAGGATTTCCTTCCAACCAACTGAAGCAAAAAATTAACAGAGAGCTATACTTATAATCACAAAACACATACAAAATTTGTTATATTTAAATCATTCGGTTTTTGAGTTAATTGATTTACATGTTTCTGAAAATACAGATCAACTGACGAGCAATCCCTGGTTGGATTGGGTTGGTCAAAATTCGATAAGGGATATGTTATGTTAGATATGTGTAGATGTTAAATATGTGTGTCGAATTTTGTCCATCTTGCTATCTTCGTTATGAAATTGTCTTATTAACTTGTTTTCGAACAGCCGGACAAACAGATTTCCTAAAAACGGAATTTGTTCTACATTTGATAGAATTCTCCAAATTTGGTATAGAGACCATATACGAAAATTGATCCGTCTAGCTCAAAACGTTTTTGAGTTAACTTTTTCAGATATTATGTTTTCAAATGTCCCTCTTTATCAGACATTATCCAAAGATTTATTTTTCGAACTCAAGAAGGTCAAAAATTTAGAAGTTCGTCAAAATCCGAGTTAGAATTTTTTGATGATCACAATACTTTTTTTATACTTCCTACGCGAACAAGTAAAAATCTTAATCATCTCCTGATTTGTTTATTACCCATTTAAATTCTCAAACTTTTAATCATTCATTTGTTAAACCGAGAGAGGCAATAGACTAAATAATTAAATTTTGTAAAAAAAATTGTAAACTATAATTTTCATAATTAAATAACATAAATTCCCGAAATAGCTAAATGATAACAATCTCTGAAAATGATAAGATTCGAATTTATAGCTAGATTTCCCGAAATACCTAAAAGATAACAATTTCTGAAAATGATAGTCTTTGTGTTTATAGCTATATTTGGTCCTGCTTATTCCTGTAATTAATATTCTGTGCACGAAAGTAACATTTGCCGTGATTCCTTCTTTCTTATGGCCTAGAATAAACTTTGCATTACTGGAACTCTTTTAACAAGAAGATATTCAGAATATCCAAATTGAACATTTTGTTTGCTTGAAATATTTCTAAATAAAATTTACTAAACAGTTGCAACTAGAAAGTAGTTTTGAAATTCATCATCTTGAATAAATATCAAGAAAACAGCTTTAAAAAATACTCGCATTCAAAACTCACTTAGTATATATACAAAATGACGATTAAAAAAATTACATCATAGCATTTTATGCTTTTTTTAAACAACAGAACAAATTCTTAAAGCACCTTTTTATTAATGTACGAACTAGTTGAAAATTTAGTTTATGTTAAAAATGTTGTACTTTTTAATTTTGAAATCTTTTCTCTGTCTAATTCACAATAAAATGGTGATGCTAGTACCATACCAAAATTTAATTTAATAAACGTTTAACTGGCAATTGATTTCTGAAAATATTAAATTAGATGAAAAAATTTTCAAGCCTCAGCAAATCAAAATAGCAGAATTTCAAACTTCTTGTATCTCTTTCGAACTTCTATGATATGACCGGAAATTTATTAACAGACTCCATCTTAACAAATATGAAATAAATCAAGTTAATCAAAGATGTTAAAAAAACATTTTGTGCTTATGAAAATTTTGTATGGATCATAAAGTATTAAAAGCAATAATCCAGTAAAAAAATTATTAGGAATTGTATTTTGATTTAAAATTAGTAATTAGTTGGAATATTTTCTTGCTTATCCGTTGATAAAACTAAAGTAAATGTGCTTCCAAAATTTTTTAGTAAATAAATATTCTGAATTGGATGGAAAATTGGCGTCAGGAAAGCCCTAAAAATCGAATTAATTGAGTGATATTCTGTAATCACCAATTCTGACATAATTAAGTTGAGGAACTTGAATAAATATCAATTGTAGTAAAAAATAAAAGTGAAAAAACACACGTAAATCATTCTTAAAGATTTTATTTAATGTTAGAACTAAGCGATAATTATTGAATGCTGTTCATTTACCCATATATAAATGCAAATATATAGATTTTTTTAAAAACTTTTTTTATATCTCCAGAAAACATTTTAAAAATTTGTTTCACTGCAGGGGGAAAATGGTTCTCGTGCTTCCTCTTGAATTTTCACTTGTTCCGAGTTCATTTAATACAACAAGAGTTTCTTACATTTATAGGTTAAATTTAACGAAAATATCTAAAATTTTAACAAGCAGGAAAAAAATCCTCGAGAGTCTTTGTGACCTCAGATAATTTCTTAAATGATAATGTCTTAAACTATAAGATTTTTTTTAAAAAATGACTGGCCTATTAATATTTTTTTCATGAAAAAATTGCATAAATTTAAGATTATGTTAAAATTTTGTTGTATTTTAAAAGAAATCACTTCAGTAAATAAATATTAGTAACGTGGTAATTTTTTTCACCAGTCTTTATGCCAACTTACTGACATATGTTTCAGACGATTTAAGCTGAACCCGCTAGACTCCCAATTGCTACTAATTGTCCAAATTTTATGAATAAATTCAGCATTAAATAATATTTATTGAAAATCTTCTTTGCACTTATCCGATGTGCATGAAATTTAAATAAATGTTTCTTTTTGTGTGATGAAGTCTTTGTATTAATTGTAACACATAATAGTTTTAGTAAAAATGTAATGAATATCAGGAAAAATGAAACGAGTTCATTTTTCTTCCACATTTAAATATTTACTTATTAAATTAACATTTATAAAACTGGTTAAATTAAATTATTACCTTAAAACACACACGAATTAAGGTATATTTCATGGTTAATAATTTGTTTATGGTTTTCCTTCCTTTTGCAATTTCAAGGATTTAGGAGTTTTAAAGCTTATTTGACTGACTAAGAAAATACAATGAAATAATGGGTTCCATGAACATTTTATGTTCAAGGTACGAACTTTCTGAAGAGAAATAGACGTGAGCCTTAAAAATTAAGTCCTATGATCTTCTCCTCACGACCAAGTCGGAGCATAAACCGTGGATTAAGAACCACGATGAATTCACGCGCTTTCTTGTCTGTACCATTTAAATTTTTTACTGCTTTCCCCAAAACGTTCTTTTTTTTTTTTAATTTTTACTTTAAGAAACGGAAGAATCACAATTTTACCATCATTTTCTTTTATAGAAACCGTGCATCATTACCCGTTTTTAAACCGGATTTGTTCAAAAGTACGGTTCCGGGAAGGAGAGTTGAATTTCATGAAACTATGAAAGAAAACATCAATTATTTATGAACATTTTCTAGTGGAATACATAAAATATGTTGGAAATGTAAGTTTTAGAAAAATCTTTAACTAGTTGGTATGATTCACTGTAATAGTTATAGGTAAATTGTTGCTCGCCATAACTAAGCTTAATCAACTGATAAAAAAATAATTTCTAATTCTTCATCCTTTTTTTCTGTAAGTGAAGATACTATCTCAATAGATAATAGTAAGTCATTGGAAACGTTGTATGGAATTGCAAGTCTAAGCTGAATTGAATTATGGTATTTTTATTCATTTACCTTTTTACGAATTTGCAACTGAAAATCATATATTTATAAGCATCAATTTGATATCTTCCAGTTTTAAAAGCTATGAAGTAAATCATGAATCTTTAAAATTCTTCATCAGATTTTTAAAATATTTTTATCAGATTACTATAATTTTCTCAAACATGAAATAAATGAATAAATCATATGGAACCCATAAATAAACAGACTCTATAATTTTTGAATCTTTGGAATTTTAAATAAGTCAGTGGATGAATAAAAAATATTCGATTAAAATGTGTTACTTTTTAACTGAGATTATAATTTTAAAAATGCAAATTTTATTATTAAACTTTTAAACAATTATTATTAAACTTTTTGAAAATCGAAACATTTTGCTCGAAACTTACTATGCCCTTGGATAAAATTTAAAATTCTCTTGGAATATATTTGGTAAAGCATTTAAAATACGGATACATGCGCATTATTCAATCTTATCAACTATAAGTATCAGTCAAGATTATTTGACTGTAAATATTAGGCATTGCTAATAAATGTTGCTAAGAGAATAAATAGGTGTTTGGGCGAATTCTTTTGCAGTGGCTGCTCTCAATTCGAAAACTATAGCTAGCCATCGTTTAAAAATTGATACACACACAAAAAAAAAACCGTACGGTCGGAGATCTGTGGATGATAGAAAGAGAGCAGGGAGTGATTGGTCTTTGTTTTAATTTTACCAGAATTTTTTACTTTTATACCTTTTGCTAGAACGGTGCCTACTTTACGTGTAAACTGCCCAAGCCCTATTTTCTTGGGCGGAGGGTGACAGAAAAATTTCCGAATATGCAGTTGCCATACATACTAAATATACTACTTAACTCACCCCATATTTCAAATGGCTTAAGGTTTTGCCAACTCTAAATCTGGTAATGAATATGGAATATGTAATTTTACCTACGTTAAGAGTAGCAATCTAATAGAAAAAAAAGGAAAAAAATCTTTTGAACCATCATTAATTCACTGTTATCTGGGCTGCTGTAGCCAACAGCCAACAATTTTTATGTTTTTAAGAAAGTGTAAATTTGGATAAATCTTCATTTCTTAATTATTTTTGCATTTAACTTTTATTTCTTGATTTGTGGTTTGTGGGCTAATATGAAACATTTTGATGTTTATGTTCGTTTATAATTAATTCGTATTGACTGAAAGACAGTAAAGGGAAAAGAGTTTCCAAGAGTCCATTCTTACATTTCATGCAGAGTTTAAGATTAATCTGACATTTTAAGCGTCGATGAAACAACGATCCCGGAATAATTTAGACCGGAACATTGATGCATTTTCCCACAGAAATTTTCTTGAAGGTACCAAAGAAGAAGAATGGCTCTGTTATTATTATATGAAGAATGGATTCATATAATCATAAAACAATTATATGAATCGAAACCTCCAAGACATCATTACCATTACTAAATGGACCAGAAGTGGAGTTCAAGACAGATTTATTGGGCATGTGATTTGTAAAAGGATCATAACTAATCTAATGAATAATATGTGTACAATTTTATAAAAATTAGACAATTTCCTAAAATTTTTGTCTGTATTTTATAGATTACCAATTAGATCTAATATATTATTTATCATAATGATCTTCAAATAAGCACATCTAAATATATATAATACGCTAACGTTCGTGGCATAGAAATCGGTCCTATTACTTATTATGAATGACAACAGTCAATTGTAAACACACCATCGTAAAACTCTTCGACTAATTCATTATTGGATTTCTCCCGAAGATATGATCACCAGCTTGAGAAAGAACTCCACCCGAATAGCCCCAGACAATTATCACAGGAGCAAACACCGCACTTTGAATGGGAACTCCTAGACATCATTACCATCACTAAATGGACCACAAATGGAGTTCAAGACAGATTTATTGGGCATGTGATTTGTAAAATGATAATAACTCCAGATCTCTTACACAAATTTATTCTTTCTGACAACCCCTTATGCATTCCTGTCGATACTACTTCGTTCAGTGGTGGCGGGGTGGTCAGCTATACACAAGAAAGAAGAAAGCTCATTGTGCATCAACTGCAATGAAGACAGTGACATTTCCCACATCCTGTTAAAATGCTCAAAGTTTAGAACCAACAGAGTTGTGCTTTGGAAAACTGAGCATTTAATTTGCCTTACTTTTGTGTCAAGCTAAAGCAAGCAAACATCACTTAAGCATCTTTATTCAAGTTCTCAAGCACTATGATATCTACTAATTATAACCTTTTGGCACCCAGGCGATAACAGTGTTTCTTTCGTTACATTCTACACTGTTTAAGTTCAAATTCAATTAATTCTTTGAACTCTTTAATAGCCGCACTTCATTCACTACTTCACTTAGCAAATTAATGATGCTACAAAATATTGTTAGAAAAGCTCGGAAAAAAGAGTTCTGGTGTCAAACAGAAAGTTTCATCTAGCACGAATTCAGGCTTATCCGTCTCCAAACAGATATCGTTATGATTATCATTAAAGTATGAGTAATTTATTATATACAATGTGATAAATTATTTTATGAAATAACCTAGAATTCTGTGATATAAATTTTAACTGTAACTAATGCAAATTCTTATGAGACAAAACAAATGCGTGGTTTCTCGCCAAGCAAGTCAAAGTAATGTCAATCGTCCAAAAATCAAAACTCCATCATCATGGAAAATTACTAGAAATGGTAGCAAACGGTTTTTAAGGATGCAATAAAAACTGTCACGATTACATTTCTAGAGAAATAGTCCCAAAATAATTCAACTTTGTCGAACGTACATTAATCCTTAGCCTACATTTTAATTTGCCAGAATAGTAATTATTTTGTAGGCTGATTCCATTTAATTCATATGTTTCAGACTTATTAAACAATAAGGTTTAAGTTTAATAAATGAAAAATATATGGTTAATATTAATAGCTTAATAACTTGGATGGCCATTATACTGTATGAAAAAGTGATTTGTCAATGACGGCTAGTTGCACTAAAATGTACTATTTTTCTTTTATTAAAGTTTTTCCTCTTTTTGTCCATTTATATTAATGATTCTTAAGTATCCCATATTTATCATCTATTTAGATATTCAAGAATTTCATGTTATTTTTTTAAAATTTTTATATTGTTAATTTCCTTCAAGTTGCAAAAAATTATTTTGTGTACAATCAGTGAATAACTCATTTAATGACGAGACATCAAGATTTTCTGTGTCCATCGGCACAAAGAATCGCTCATTAACATTATAATCAAATATCCAGTATATATGTATTGTTCATTAACACTATATATTAACATGATTACATGTTATATATCAATGCAAATTTCAACATAAAATGTTCTGGCCCTAAGCTTATACAAAACTATTCAATTGGGTCAAACTAAATATTGATTTTCAGACTCACCAAATTTCGTTTTATTTGTATGTCAAGGAATTAAATTTCGATGTCAAATTAAAACAGTTGCAAATAAAAGTCAATCAATATTTCAAATTCTGAAGCATTATACACTGTTTCATTAATTTACAAAATTTAGATGCCAAATTAAAGCATTTTCAAATAAAAGCCAATCAATATTCAAAATTTTGAAGCATTATACAGTGCTTCATTAATTAAAAAAATTATTGCAGCTCCTTACTTTGAGATGGCAAAGAAATTTTAAAGTTATATGCTTCTAACCAAAACTATTTAAGTAAGTTATAAAAGAGTATGAAAATGGATGATGAAGATTTCAAACTTGTCTCAAAGATCCGAGATAATTTCTTTACAAGCATCACCACTTTTTCACTTGCAAGTAATAATCCCTTTATTTCTTCTGTAAAAGTTAGTCTTGATGTTAATTTCATGGGCACGAGTATGAAGCTATAAAAAGTTATTTATGTTCTATGCCATTTTAAACCGTTTGCCTTAATTTCATAACAAGCACAAAAGCTTCTTTTACAAACATTTGATTAAATTTTTACATCTTCAGCCTGATGATATAATTGGAGGCGTGACATCTCTGGCGCCAATGTACCAATTCAAAACGAGATGAAACAGAAGGGCGGGAAAAAAAACCGTCACCAGAAATTAAAACACAACAGTCTCTGTCGCAAATGAGGAGATGAAGCCGACTGGCCTCGGTTTTAAATTCTGCATCGTGTTTTGATGCTTGCATAATAAATCATTTTCAATTGGAGACCACACGCACTGTGTTCCTTATCCTACAGCATTTTAATTCGAATTTTTCGATAAACTGGATTAGTATTGGATGCCTAAAGCAACATTTGGTCGTTAATTCCGCTTTAAAGAAAGAGATCGTTGTTCGACTTCAATTTGGCAAAAGGCTGCTGTTTCGTTCTCACGCGAACCTTACTTGTTAAAATTCAAGCTGTAAAATTTTTCTCAGAAGTTATGAGTTTACAAAATCATCTTGTACGTGATAGCAAAAGATTATTACCACTTGAGAAACATAAAATGAAATGCTATGGCTTAATGGTTTAAATTAAAAATATTAATTGATTCAAAAAAAGGTCTTACCACATCAATAGTTCATACATCGTTGCTGATGTATTTGAAAGTACAATTGACGTAATCCTTTCCAAATAGTAACTATTAATAAGCTCTCTTGAATAAACCAATGCAGAAATGAAAATTTCTAAGTTATAAAAGAACCATGCCGGTTATTAATTGTTAATGAAATAGCAGCTTAAGTTATTTAAATCATATATTTTTACACATATTCTACCTACTAAACTATTCTTTTCATAGCCATTTTTTGAGAAAAAATAGCGAAATAAATCAAAATAATTTGAATTAACAATAAAGTTGGTTCATGTTCAAGTAATACACATCGAATGCAGCATATCAAATTAAATTTTGAAATTAACTTTACAACCATTTTTTTATTGTATTTTATTTACAAATCACAGATGCCACGTCATAAGACACGTTCAGTTACTTTCGTCATATGATTTTGAAGTCATGAATATTGACTCTATTTTAGTTAAAATATTTAAACTTATTGTCTCTTTATTCTAATTTCTTTCTTATAAAATAATAATATTACCATTTGGATTGTAAATGCACATTGTTGTTTTCGCGAACCAGCAGCTCATTTCACCAACTTTCTAACGCATAATGTAAAATTGCATTGTTTAGATGGAAATATCAGGAATTTTTTGAACTGTGAAAAGGCAATAAAATGCTTTTTCTAAGATTCACAAATTTTCAAATTTCCATTTCTAATCTATATTTACCTTTAATTTTTGAGGAATGAATGTCTTCTAAAAATCCTTTTAAGCATAAAGCTTATATTTTAAAATGTATATATATATATATATATATATAGCTCAAATTGTATGCAAGAATTCTTGTTCCGTGAAATGAAAACTTTTGAAATTCTTATCACACTGTAGTGCACCGGAAATATAAATAAACCAATGCAGTCGCATCAACTTCCTGAGATTAGCAAATTTCAAAACATGCTCAAAACCACTTTTGGCCTTGGAAAATCTTAACTGCAAAGTAATACGATTTTGAACTTTTAATTAAACACCAAAAACTTATTGAACATCACAATCCTTAAGAGATGTTTTTTCGATTTTGATTTATAAAGTTTTGCTTGATTATAAAACAAAGATTATTTTTCAAAAAGCGTATTCACTTGTGTAAGTAATCTAGAAAAATAAAAGAAAATCAAAATAGTTTACAAACTGCAGTTGCTTCAAAACCAATAAAAAAGCTGTTTGAAATAAATGAAAATGATAAATAAATGTGCGCGAATGAAAAGAATAAGAAATCAATTGCAAATGCAACAATTTTAGAAAAAATGATTCGAAAATAAAATTCTATTGTGATCTTGTTTACCTCCTAACATCTTTTTTATTCTTGATTTTAAACAAATACACCTCAGCTATAATAGATATTTTTAAGAATGATCTGATTATATATCACTGAAAATATCTGAACTTGTAAAAGAAGTAACTATTTTTAAATTAGATAAATGAAATAACTAGCTTTTTCGAAGTTAACTCTGTAGTTCTTGCCAACCAATAATGATACAACTTAAAAGAGAGAGGAAGAAAATGAAAGATTTACAAACTTTTCCAAAATGAATAGATATTACCTCTAAATTAACACCGCCATACCAATTACTATGTCCAAAGTGTTGAGGCATTTCGGAAAAAATACATTAAGCGATCAATTAATCGATAAGCTTGCAAAAAAAGCTTTAGTGAAAAAAATAAAAGGCAAGCTTTAATTCGTGACTCTAGAGAGTGATTTACTAACTAAGCATGCTTGAGATGTTATAAATGGTTGATGGATTCTTTTAGAAGGTTAATTATTAAGGAGAGTCTGCTCGTTAGACAACTGATCTAAACAATTAACTGAACACTTAAACTAAGGTAAGCGACGCTTTAAGTGTTTGGTAATTGCTGTGAAGTATTTGAGGAATGCACTGATAAGATATTTGTTTTGAAAGAAAAGAGAGGGAGAAGTTATTTTGGCAATACACGTGCGCAAGGCAATGGCATTGCTTGAAGATTAACTTTCTACATGGATTTATTTTAAAAGAGGTTGGGAGACAAAGGGCAAATGGTATTTAAAATAAAACTGCGTTTTTTATTATTATTATTATTCATTAATTAAGAATTCCAGTAGAAAAGCCTGGGAAAAGTCATTTTAAGTGCGTTCAGATGGCAGACAGGAGATTAAAATATATGTATATGGTTCTGTTTATCCATTTATTTATTTGGATTTAAAGATTAACTTTCTACATGGAATTAAAAAAAAAGGTGGGATGTGGATAAAGGGCAAATGGTACTTAAAATAAAACTGCAGTTTTTTTATTGGGAATTCCAGCAAGTGCAACAAGTGGAATGTCTAATAAAATCGAACAAGCCTGGGAAAAGTCCTCTAAAGTACGTTCAGATGGGAAATGAGAGATTCAAATCTATTTCAAACCTTTTATTTATTGATTCAAACCTTTTATTTATTTGAAGAGAATCTTAACGATTTCAGGCGCATGGTTAGATATGCTATTCTATCTTGGATGTTTCAATCGAATGAAGCAGAAAAAAATAATGTCTAGGATAGTAATTTCCCTAATTTTATTATTCTAGCGTAAACCTTCCGAGAATATATTTTATTTCGGTTATCTCGTAGCTTATATATATATATATA
>JAPMOR010018340.1:0-33728 GCA_026543865.1 Argiope aurantia | reverse complement strand
TTTTTTTTCGTTCACCTCCTCTATCTTGAGATATGTTTTAGCACGAAATAAGGCGTTGAGCGAGGATATACTTAAGTACCCTTTTGCCCAAAATTCCAGGTAGGATTCGGGTGAAGATTTCCGCTTGCATGCAAAATGAGACATTTATTTATTTTTTAGATGTTTGTTTCTCACACGTTGATTTTTTTTTCCTTTCTGATGTGGGTCAAATTCCAGAACTCCAGGAAATGTTTAGCTTGTCATTTTGAAAAAATGAATATGTTACCACTTACCCGCTAATGCCTGGCATTAAGGTGCTTGCTTTTAACACATCATTTACAACTTTTTTTACTTATCATTTGCTTTTTTTCATTCGTTGTTCCAAGAACTCCTTAATCCAAAGGCATTTTGATGAGAGTGAAAAGCTGATGTATATTGAAAGTTGCATAACTTTATTAAAGGAATGTAACCTCATATTTAGTTGAGGCAATTTTCTCTTTTTACTTGGAAATGAAATCTAGATGTGAATAATGGACGCTATTTTTCCTTTTGATAAAAGGTGATTCTTTCACTTTATTATTTATTTATTATTATTTTTTTTTTGGCAACGAAGAAATCGGGTCTGAAAGGTTTTTCAGAGAAATTAAGTTTTAAAAAGATTTTGTAAAGTAAATGTTTGAATAAATGCAATGGAATGCCATTTGATTTATAAAACATCTTGATATTTTGAAACTTTTTTTGATGAGAAATCTGCAAAGAGAACTGAAGCGTATCTGAATTGTGGGGTCATTTTCCCGAGAAAACTGAGCGTTTAATTGGTCTAAAGAAAAGATTTTGAAAGAATTCTATAAAAAAAATCAAAATTATTTTGATTCTTTGTAATTTTTCACTTTTCTGAAGTATTAGAAATACGATTTCAAAACGTACAATTTTTTCTGCATACAAAAAAGGTTTTACAAAGTTTTGAAACTAAAACCTATGGTTCCAAACCGTAAAAAAGAATTTGTATGCCGTTAAGAGCTTAACAGTGCTTGGTAGTAAATATTTTATTGCTAATAGACAAGTACGATAAAGAATATTATTTTGATTTAGGGCATTTCATTAATATATAAAAAAAGGAATGCTTAAATTATATTTTTATTTGTCTCTATATATAATACTTACAGGCTTATTTTACTACTAAGATCTAAATATTTTAATATCTTATTAGGTAATGAGATTATTTCTAGTGAATGATAAGGAAGAAAATCAAAATCAAACTAATATCTCTTTCTGGTACAGAAAAAGTTCACTCTGGCACATAAAGTAATATAATAATGAAAATGTTCATTAGAAAGTTTTCACAAATATCTTTATTTAAAATCTTCATGAATCAGAAAGTAGTGCACGCAACGATTTGATTTTTGTAAGCTAGATATATTATTACGAGATCAGATGGCAACGGAAGCGGTTATTTTTAAAAAAATTAGACGGATAAATGCTTATGAAAAATGATGATGAAAATGAAATGTTAACGATAAAAATATAATTCTAGTTTATATTATACTAAGTATAATTCTGGTATAGAAAGTACACAAAGAGAAAGTATTCTAACGATGAGAAATTTCATTAGAAAATTTTTGTAACTATCATTTTAATCTTCTATGAGTTCTAAGAGTCATTTTTGGAATTTTGCCAGCATGTGAAAACGATGGTGAATGCTAGCAGCGGTAGCACGAGTCACGGAAGTTCACGCAACTTTTCGATTTCTGAAAGCTTAAGATATTGTTACGAGATCAGATGGCAACGGAAGAGTTTTTCTTTTTTTTCCCCAGAAAGATAAATGCTTTTGAAAAAGGACAATAATAATGATTTAAATATAATTCAAGTTTATTAAAATAACTTAAATTTTATCCTGAAATAGTATTTTCTTTTAGCACAATTATCTTCTATTTAATAAGGCAAGAGATATGATGAAATTGATCTCAGTTTGAAAGTTGAAAGTTGAAGTTTTGATTTATATCAAAACTTTGCAGATTAGTAGCAAAGTGCGGACTAAATCTGCCAAATGAAATACGGCGAATCGCACGTGAATTCTCTAACAAAGTAATACTAGCTATATGAATGATATTTAATGTATGATTTTATTACTTTCATGGTTTTGACTAGAATTAGACAAATAGCTTTCTTCCTAAAATTTGTTATATAAATTTATTCTTGAGATTTTTGTATATAGTTTTATGACTAGGATTTGTCATACAGTTTTATTCCTAAGAATTTTTAGTTTATGACTAGGATTTGGTATACAGTTTTATTCTTGAGATTTAACATGTAATTTTATTCGTGAGATTTTATACATAGTTTCATGACTAGGATTTGTCCTAAAGTTTTACTCCTAAGATTTTGCATCTTTTACTCCTAAGATAAGGAGGCCAGAACAGTGGATCCCTATCTACTACTACTCTGGATGCTAAGGCAGCGTCAAGATAGAGGGTCCATACCAATCGCAAGAAATTTTCCATGACAAATCTAAATTATAAAATAGACATCACAAACACAATTGCAAGACTCAGAACAGGACACCTGAGGGGCAGGAAGATCATGCCCGATGGTTCCAGACTCCATGGAGAATGCAGACACTGTCCAGACGTGAAGCTGGATCCGGAGTATATTTTTAGCTGCCGTTCTATTGTTTCAGCCTTCTTCAAAATAGACCAGCCTTCTTCAAAATAACTGCACCAGGGATATTCTTTATTCAAATAAAGCTGAAGATGTGGCCAGGGCTGTTCTGCATGCTTTCGCCCCGATCTAATTGTTCCCCTCTCTCCTTTTCCCTTCTTATTTTTTACTGCACTTGTCACACGACGACAACAACTACAACCTAAGAGTTTTTAGTTGTACTAGGATTTATTACATAGTTTTATTCCCGAGATTTAACATATAATTTTAATCTTGAGATTTTGTACATAGTTTTATGACTAGGATTGTGTATATAGTTTTATTTGTGAAATTTAATATATATAGTTTTATTATTATGATTTGACTTATGATTTTTTTCCCTAGGATTTGGCGTGTGATTTTATTATTAGGGTTTTGCATGTAGTTTTATTCTTTGGATTTCGCATATGGATTTATTATTAAGATTTAGGATATGGTTTCATTGCTAAAATTCACTAAATAGTTTTATTCCCAGGATTTGGCATATAGATTTATTGTTAGGTTTTAGGATATGGTTTCATTCTTAAAATTTGGTGTTTTGTTTTCTTAATAAGATTTGGCATGTCATTTTATTACAAAGATTCTCCATACTAGTTTCTTACCAAGGATTTGGCATTTGGTTTTGTTATTAAATCTGTATAAAATTTCGCATCAAAGCGTTACCGTTTGACGCGATGTTTGTACTCATACGATGTGAAAATGACAATAAAAAAAGAGCAAGCAAAATGAAAGAACCTAAATTTTACGCCAAAATTATATACTTGTGCCTGATTTAGAATTAAGTGCATAATGAACAGATTGCAATATTTGGTTGTTTGCTCGTGAATATTTGAATACGATAACTTAAATGCAGTAAAAAAATAAGTGAATGTTGCGTTTAGTTTTGATTCTAAATTCATAGATATACAATAATTTTTGAAACGGTGCGGAATGGTATTAAATGATTTCGTATTTAAATATTTTTAAATATAATTATATTTTAAATTTCGAAGAAGCTCAATGGAAACTTGTGTTATTATCTAATTATTAGATAAGCCGAAGAAAGAGTACTCTCTTTAGTTCATTGGGACAACTAAGAGTTTTGTTTTTAAAATTAATTGTTTATTGCTTATGTTTTGTTGTTGTTGTTACTGATGTAAGTCAAATTCTAGAGCACTAGGGAAGTTTAGATTGTCTATTTGTAAGAACAATGCATGAAAATGGGCTCTAACAATTTAAAAGAATTTAATAGACAACCAATTATACAACATCAATTCTGCATTTAGCCAATACTTAAATTTACAGTTTAACATAACTAATTCTCGAGGTCGGTAGTTTTACATGCGCTCAGTCTTGCAGTTAGCATCTTACTGCCGTACTTTGGATTGGCGAGGAAATTGGTGCTTGGTTGGCGCACTGGCATTATTAAAGAGTGTTATATATTTAGATAAACGCATATGCAAAAGGTGAAAAACTTTTTTTCCTTTGGAGCCACATGCAGCATGAAGGGTATTTAATGTACCCTCTATAAAATGCATAGGGAGATAAATAATAATAGTAATAAAAAAACATCAAATGAGTGGTGTCTTCACCAAACTTTCTCGCACACACTCTGAGTCCCCAAAAAATTATGGATCTTAAGGAAGGCCATGAAATGGAACGAGAGCTCAGATTGTAATTTTAGAATTTCAAAATTGGGAGCTGCGCGATTCGTAGTAGGCAAAGAAAATAGATTCTTTTGTATTTTTAGCCACATGTCACTGTTGTGCAATATTTATAAAGCAACTTATTAGCGTCGGATCTTTGGTGTTTATTTTTGGCGATTAATCGCTGGCATACGGTTAATTCAAGAGTAACAGAAAACAAACTATGCATTTTGAACGCTTTTTAGTGGACCAGTTAAAGCTAAAATTTGACGTAGATTTACAATTGTAATAATTAGATGACATGCCAAGTTTACTTTGCTTATATCATTGCGTTTATATGCACGTGAGAGCACACACACACACCGACAAGTGGTCAACCCTCTGACAGATATGCTTCAAAATTTAATAACACTCTGTTAATCGCGCGTTTTTGTCCAGCAAATGTTATCGTGCTGTACCCGTTAAATACACCGATATATATTGATTGCCTAAATAAATAAAAAATACAATTTAAAGTTAAAAAAATAGCATTAAATCAAAATTTTGATATTATGTATATATATTTTTTGGTTTACTAAAGAATGAATGCATCGAAATGTAGAATTATGTATGCAAAAATCAATATTCCAAGTTTTCAAAAGCTCCAAGACAACTAAAGCTCAGGATAATTGATAATTTGAAACAAATTTTTCAAATAACTCACGTATAAGAGCCAAACGATCGTTTTCCTTTCTGATCTTACTTTCCTGTTATCCAATCGAATTACTCAGAATAGGAATCTGAACCTTCTCAAACTCCTGGCCAAACGAAATATTTCAATTCCAATCAGCTTGTGTCCCACAAATCACCAAGAGTTTATCGTCCTGCTTTAAAAACCGGCCAAGAACAAAAGTCCGAGAACAACTTTGATTTCAATCACATCAATATATGAAGCTTCTCTATCACGCATATGTTTACTCTTTATAATATCAATATATTGATGGGTTTTAATCTCATCAGGGATATTATTTTCGAGAAAGCATTGCCAAAGTTCTAAAACGTTATTTATATTTAACCTTTACTATGTTTTACACCTGGGAGCTTTACAGGCAAGTTGTTTTTCGTTCTTTTTCCTCGAGTAATAAAAAGCGTTTTCTTCCAATAATAAGAATATATTACTTTATTTTTGTGTTTCCTAAAAGCAGCATATTGTTGCAAACCTGTAGTGTTGCTTCCCAGCACGGTTAGTTCAATCCCTGGATAGACCGTTTTACAATCAGCTCGGCTGGGTGCTGATCGGGTGCAGAATCAGTGATCTCATAGCTTGGCGACACTTTAACGACTCGGCGACAAGATAGATATTACTGAAAACTTTCAGAATTTAGCAATTGAGCCAATTGGAACCGATATATGCCTGATTGATCCAGAACCTTCTCTGTCCACTTCCCGGGAACTATAAATGGCTGGCAGTCTCAAGTCGAAGCCAGTCGTGTCCAGAATTGTGTATCGAGTCGTCGAGAGGATAGTGAAGCAACACTGAAATATTTGGACCAGTTCAGTGAAGAACTCAAGCGATTGCTGAATTGAGCTGTGTGCCGAGTCCTAGTGCTTATTGTGGAAGCAGCATCGAGTCGTGTATGGAGTATCCAGCCATGTAGTAATGAGGCAGCAGTTGGATACAGCTAAAGCGAGTGGAGAATTACAGACGTTTGGAGAGTCTGTAGAGTGAAGCTACGTAGATTCCCTCCTTCTACTAAATTCTGTCTAATTGTGTCCTGAAACTCAAACTGTTTTCATTGTTTCATCGAATACATAATCGTGAGATTTAATATAATTAACACATCTTTAATGTCTGATAATTTGATGGAATCATAAGCATGAAGTCATATTTAAACAATATGAACTGAAATTAAAGATAATCTGAGGCAAATCCTCTGATCGGCGAAGACGGCTAGTAAATCAAAAAAAAAAATTTATATACAATGCAAATCGCATGCAGTATGAAAGTCACAGAAATGTTTTTTCTTAGTCAACGTTAGGGATTATTAATCAATCAACATTTTTCTTAGTGCACTTAATGACAACGGTTACTGGAAATTGATCGTTTCTCGAAAATTTGAGGTGTCCCTTCAAAATGGAAAAAAAAAATAACATCTGGATGTTTTGACGTTTCTTTCCCTGGAAGATATGATAGATTTATTTGAAATGATATAAACAAACATCTACTGCCCTTTATCTGGATACCACAAATGACCAGGCACAATGATTCTTTTGTTGAAGAGGATCCACATCTGGCGATCCGTAGGCACTTAACTATGTAGGGGAAAGCGGGTGACATTACATCTGGCTGGAATAATTACCTTGTGAGGGAAGCGGGAAAACGTTACGATGTCTAACTGTATTTTAAATTTGATTGTAGTCGTTGCTGGAGTCCAAGCATCTCTTTATTATTGTCTTATAGTATAGATAAAAAGAGGTAATACATTTTTTCCAGATTTTATGTAATTTTATTAAAAAGAATCATGACTTCAAAAGAAAAAACAGTTCACTAGCAAATAGAAATCGCAGAAAGAGACCGTTGGCATCGCGTTCACTGCTTTATCAACGCTAAATGAGAGTTCCTCCCATTTGGAAGAGGAATTAATGAAACAGCAATTTAAATCAGGTTCTGAATATTAGACTGTTAAGAATCTAATGCAGTTAAAGTTTAAGTTATTAGAATTTAAGGGGCGCGGATAAAGTGAAATCTCACACGAATTATTTAGTTCATTTATAAATAAATGCACTAATATTAAATCCTTAATATGCTTGCACATTATGCACTATTTTTATTATCGTTTGAAATTTACTCAGAAGTTTTATTCAAGAAAGTTTTTGATTAGCATTCCAAAATGTGAGTCATATTGACTGAATGCAAAATGTGGAAGCGCGTTGACTGATTGGATCATTTTATAGGAGGGAATGTCTGTTAACTTTATATTTAGCGACGACATAAATTTTTTCTTTTTTCTTTTCTTTTACCTGGAATTCCAAATCTACCTATGAATCATGATCTTTTTTTTCATAAAGTATAAAGATGATGAAGCTACTTTTTTTTGGCAATGAAAATGGGACAGGAAAGGTTTTTCCAAGAAATAAAGTTTTAAAAAGACTTTGCAGAAAAAGTGAAATGGCGTGCGTTTAATTTCTTGCTGTTCACTTCCTAATTTCATTGAACTTGACTTGTTTCATAATTTGCAAAGATCAAATTTTATAATCGATTTTTCGCTCGCTTTCTCATGCGCTAGAGTCTTGATATTAATGTAAATTTCATCTGATGAGCTAAAATTCCAAAATTGCATAAATTTCATTTGATGAACAGGAATTCTGAAAGTGCGTAAATTTAATTTGAGGTGTTAGAATTTTAAAATTGCGTAAATTTCAGTTGGTGAGCTGGAATTCTGAAATTGCGTAAATTTCATTTGATTAGCTAGAATTTTAAAATTGCATAAATTTTATTTAATGAGCTGGAATTCTGAAATTTTATAAATTTTACTTGATGAGTTAGAATTTTAAATTTGCGTAAATTTCAATTGATGAGCTAGAATACTGAATTTCGTCAATTTCATTTCATGATGTGGAATTCTAAATTTCTCAAATTTCATTTAATGAGCTGGAATTCTGAAAGTGCGTAAATTTTACTTGATGAACTAAAATTTTAAAAATTTCTCAAATTTTATTTGATAAGCTAGAATTCTGAAATTTCATAAATTTCACTTGATAATCTAGAATTTTAAAATTCATTTGATGACTGGAATTCCAAATTTCGCAAATTTCATTTTATGAGCTAAAAATTTGAAATTTCGTAAGTTTGCGCGTTCAGGATGAAAATGCATTATTTTATTACTGTCAGAATTCAATTCTCTGTTAATTTAGTTTAGTTTAGTTATAACAACGATATATTTGCAAGCAACTATTAGGCTATTTTGGAATGAACTTTGTAACTTTGATCCCCGGTTAGATGACAAGGGCTATGCTTGCACACTAGTAGTCCGCTCTTCAACTTAAGAACTGTAAAGCTATCGATTGGCGGATTAACACAATAAAATTTTATTTCACTCTGGTATCGCCAACTGTTAGTAAATTTGAGAAAAAAGGATTTTAAGATTTCATAATATTAATAAAAGAATAGTAATTTAAAATATAAATAAGAAAAATAAATTAAAATGTTATGTTTTTAAAAATAGTTTGTTTTGAAATCAGTTTTCATTATTTTTTAATCAAATACCTTGTAATTTAGAAATGTTATTTGATTCAAAACCTACCAAAGAAATTAGCGCCTATGAAAGACACTATGTACTTAATGTACATTGTATATTTTTATAACTGTGATACATATTTTCTATTTGTGGTAAACACAATGTTGATCAATCGACTTCTTACTAATAAATTGTTGAAAAAAAGAAAAGGAACAATTATATAGGCTTTCCGCTCTTGTATTGGTACAATTACTATTTTCTAAATTATTAGAGATAATCATAGATTTCCAATTTGTAAAATGCTTAAATGATGGAAAAGTTAGATTTTAAGTTGCTTGCGTCAATGAATGTAATTAAAACAAATTACGATTTGTAATATTCTACAAGGTTTCCTGGTCTTACCAGTCATACTTAAGTAAGGAATAATTAATAAACTAAAACATACGATTAAAAAAATCCCCTTGTTTTATAAAGGAAATTGACCAAGTTATAATAATTTAAGATAAACGGAGGTCGTATACAAATTTATTTTAAGAAATAATTTGAATAAGTAACATGATATTACATAAATTCAATTTACAAACGATATTTTAAGATTTCTCTCCAGCCGTAAAATTCGTATAAAATAGCGATATTTTAATGTCTCAGAACTCCATCAGATTTATTCGCACAGCAAAGAATTTTTTACTGTAAAATGTTATGTTGTCAAGAATATTTTATTAAATACGAGTATGATTAATAAGCATGGAGATTGTATAAAAAATTAGATTTCGTAAAGATTTTAGAAGTATATGTATTAACTCAAACGAATAAAACATAATTTTCCCTCTAATTTAAAGCATTTTTCTAGCTGGAACTATACGTCTGTAATATACGTCTTAAACATATATTAATTATTAAGCTACGATAAGAATGGACATCCTGTAAATAAAAATCACAGTGTAAATGAATGTTTGGCGTTGATGGAATATTGCCCAATTTACACGAATAAGTAAGAAATGCAAAAATAATTTACATACTAATGTAATCCTGGAAAAATATTAAAAGAAAATCTTAAAAGCAGCCTATTAAAATTTTTAAAAGGAGCAATTATTAGCTTGATTAATCTTTGTCTATTTTAATAAAAAATTATCTGCTTGATTAACTCTCTCGAAACGTTAATTTACATCTCTTTTTCAGTAATGGAAAGTATTTCTGAAAGCGTTTTTTCTTCAGTATTTCTGAAATGTTTTAAAAATCGTCTGATTCGATTATTGATATTAACATTTTAATTTAAAAATGCTTCAGACGATAAAGTGATTTTGAGTATTATAATATTTCATGCAAAAGTAGTTTTTGAGTTAAAATTATTAAGCATTCCAAATAACGCCAAAAGTTATTGATTTGCAAATTAAAAAAAACCCAAAAAACTATGAAATAGAGAAAAATTAAGTAAAAAAGCTTGGAGTTTTCATTACGCTAATAAAAATCTATTTAAAAAAACTATTTTTATTATTTCTTGATAATAAATCTTGTTATTTAGAGACTTTATTTGAAAAAGCTTGGAGTTTTCATTATGCTAATAAAAATCTATTTAAAAAAACTATTTTTATTATTTCTTGATAATAAATCTTGCTATTTAGAAAAGTTATTTCGCGTCAAATCGGCTCATTATTTAACATCATTGCACATCGAAATTAGAATTCGAATTTGAGATTTTGACGAATCTCCACGTTTTAGACCTCCCCGATGCAGAAAAAGACATGTTTGGAAAATATCCGTCTGTGTGTATGTGAATTAGGTAACTCAAAAACGCTTTCATCTAGACTGATGAAACTTGGAATATGGTCTATATACCAAATTTGTAAATTTGTATAAAATTTTGAGCAAATTCGACTAAGAGGAATGCTATCTGCCAGCTGTTCGAATATAAGTTAACACGGTAACTACAAAATAAGGCGAGCTAGATAGATAAGATTCGGTACGCAGTGTTAACACCTATGGTGTTGATACCTATTAAATTTTGGATCAAAACCAATGAGGGTTCATCATCTGTCGGTCTGTACTTTTAGAAACATGCAAATGTGCTGGCTCAAAGACTACATTGACCTATATATATGAAATCTGGTATGTGATGTTATGGCTGAAAGTGTAGTTTTGTGTCATATCTTTGTTCCAATCGGTTGACAAAAAACACAAATAAAACTGCACAAATTCAATTTTTGAATATTATTAACAATGTGTCAGGGATTAATCGCCAAATAACTCGCCAAGGATGACACGATAGATTCAGTAAAAATGTTAAATTCACGCTAAACGTTAGTATTCCGTTAGTATTGCACGCTTATGCCATATAAGGTGTTCTCTGACATAACACGTTTGTAAGAGAGTATGCGAGAAAGTTTCCAGGAGAAGATCCCCGCTGGTTTTTAAACGTGCAAACATCTGGTTTACAGGTTTACTCCATGCATTTAATCTTGTAAAGTACTGAATGATGTGATGTCCTTTGTAAATATGCCTTTACAAGAAATTACGTTTATGGAATACTAGTCACCATTTGAGACCAAAAATATAAAAATATATTAAATATTACAATTTTTATAAATATATTAAATATAATAATTATCGGGGATAATTATTATATTTAATTCTAGTTAATCCATTAAACATAACTTCATGTTATTGCTTTCATCAAACTGTTACATATTAAATTCATGTTATTTTGATTGTCTTACGTGTATTTTGTTCAATGCATGCAAGAAACCTCTCAAATGGAGACCGAACTTATGACATTTTAGCTCTATTGAAAATTCAAGATAGATATGTGCTTCATCTATCTTTTAAATTTCGAGTTATTGTAATTCCTCTTTTCTAATTCGTTTCGTATTCTACACAGATATTAAACAAAATTCTTCTTCTTTAGCTTTCAACAATGGAAAAAAAAATCAGCCGATTAAATATTGGATAAAAACCGAAAACGGTTTTAAGTCAGCATTATAGTTAGCTGTTGGAAATTAGATAAGATATCTTTAAAAAGTTGTCAAAATTTTGGACAATTTTGCTTGAATACTATGTTGGGTTTTATTTAAAAAGGCAATTTTTTAAAGTTTGAAATAGTGTAAAATTTATCATTCGTTATAATATTTTCTGAAGTTATACTTAAAAACTCTAGAAATTAGCTGATTTTTTTAATTAATTAAAAGTTTAATTAACATATCAAAAATATTCCCATTCGCATGTACCATTCCGCTATATACGTGTCAAATTTGGTAACTTTAGATCAAATGGGCAAGCTTATAGAATGTCAGCATGTACACACACGCGCACGTTCGTCCTTGATAAAATATAGATGAAATATTTATTCGGTAACATATTCAAAAGAATTTTTTAGAATTTTTAGATGATATAAAAATCAATTTTGTATTACAATATTTTCCTAATATTAGGAAAATATTACAGTACAAAAGCCAATTTTTGTATGATACAAAGGGCAATATTTGTACTAAAGTACAGGAAGGGAAAACAACAACATTTTGTTTCGTTTTCGATTTAAATTTTATTTAAAATTAATTCTTACGAGAATCATTTCGAGATTTCCAATCCCATTCTCCAATGTATGCATTCATGTGCTAAGCTTAGAGTATGTACATAGGTCTAGCCGCCTGACAAAGCTGCTGGCGCCGCACACACACACACACCTTTATTATTAGTAGAGATAGATTCCTTTAACAATTACTTGTTTCTGTCATGTGATAAATGCAATAAAAAATAAGGATTGAAAGGGAGGGAGGGGGACAATTAGATTAGGCAGAAAGTATGCAGAACAGCCTTTGCCACATCTTCAGCTTTATCGGAAGAAAGAATATCCTTGGTGCAGTCAATGTCTATTTTGAAGAGGGCTGAAACAATAGAACGGCAGCTAAAAATATGCTCCGGATCCAGCTGCACGTCTGGACAGTGTCTGTATTCTCCATGGAGTCTGGAGCCCTCGGGCATGTTCCTCGTGCCCCTCAGGTGTCCTGTTCTGAGTCTTGCAATTGTGATTGTGATGTCTATTTTATAATTTTGATTTTTCAGGGAGAATTTCTTGCGATTGTTACATATAATAATTACTTGGCGGTATGATAAGGGATTTAAAGAATTTATGGATCACAGGCGAATTTATGTTTTTCAGGTGACAGTAGCGTCACAAGAATTGAGGTTATTTGTGGTCATTTGGTAGAATTTCCTATAATAAAAATAAATTTCCTGAAATCATGTCCCCATTATATAATGGATTTTCATTACATAATATTATTTTAATTACTCATTTGGTCTGTTTTACGGAATTACATAAGAAAAAGAATAGATAAAATGTTCTCTTTCTGGCACTTAAAGAAGATTTCTATAACGCATTCGGTTGCTTTTACTTTTTTGAGTAATTTTTTTTACTACCCGCAAAAAAAAAAAAAAAAAAAAAAACACCGAAGACTTTTAGAAAAATTCTTGAAGCTGTCGCAATTTAATATAGATAATCTTTAGAGGTCAGGGTTTTCTTAACATGTACTGGATAAGCTTTGTCAAGGTCATTGCTCGAAGAATATTAGAAACAGAAAAAATAGAGAAAATAAAATAAAAAAAGATGAAAGGAAAATGTAGAAGATAAAAGCAGTAAACATTGGAATGCAGGTATTCAGAGTTTAGTAATCTGAACATATCAGAAAAGAGTCAGGCGTTTAAAAAAACTGATTTTGGCATTCACCATTTTTTTCTGATATGTAAATAAATATAAATAAAATGTAAATAAATATAAATAATACAATCATAAATTATTTTTTAAATACAGTGTAATGGAAAATGTAATAAACCAATCGCTTCTATTGATTAGTTGAATTTTGATTGTGTTTAATTAAATCTTTTATGCATAACTTGATGTTTCAGATTCACTAATAATTTTTAAGCTCCAACTTGTGGCGGACTTTAATGTCGTGATAATTTAATAGCCTTTCACTTGTTGTGTTTATAGTGCACATGGACTTTCTTGGTGGATTTGAGTTCCACAACATCATACTTTTAAAAAGTTTATATTTATTATTGATCTCAAATTGCACGTTTTTCTTTCTTAATTCTTAACAATGAAAAAAAAATATTGCTAATAAATGTTAGATGAAACTATGAAAACAGTTTAATTTTAAATGAAATTTAATGTTGGAAAATTACGCAAAAAATATTTTTCATAAATTATAGCATTTAGAAGAAAAACTGTGTCAATTATAAATTGATATAATTAAAATGGCAATTTTTTAAAGTCATTTAAACGATGGAAATAATCAGCTTTCAGCAACAAAATTTTGATGAATCATCATAAAAAAACTAAGATGTTGCTTAATTTTTAATTAATTAAAACTTTAATTGAAATTCGAAACAAATTGTTCCGAATTTCACAATTTCATTCTCCAAAATATATCTCTGCTAGATTTGGTAGCTATGGATCAAACGATTTATTCTGTAGAGAGTCATCATACACGCGCGTGTACACACTCACGCACGCATACTAAGGGAAGGAGAAAGAAGGAGATAAGAATAGTATCAAAATTTCCAGATACAATACTTTGCTATGGAGGACGACGAACAGCTACGTTTATTTAACACGAAGACACTAATACAAAGACGACGAATATACAGACAACACACAGCAGCACACTACAGCAACAGTAGCCCACAAGTAGTAATCGACCACAGCACAAAAAGCAGCCAGACAGAATTCAGCAAGATAGGGGGATCTTCGGAGCTTCGCTCTACGGTCTCTCCAAACGGTTGAAGTTCTCACTGTCTCCTCGCTTTAGCTATATCCAACTGCCGACTCACAACCATGCGATTGGTTACTCCACACACAACTTTATGCTGCTTCCACAGTAAACACAAGGATTCGGCACACAGCTCAGTTCAACAATAGCTTGGACTCCCGCAACGCTGGCACCCCGTCGTTGCTTCGTTTCTTGTCAACGACTCCGACTACCATTCAATTCAGATTGATACTGCCGTCCTTTTATAGTTCCCGGGAGGTGAACCGAGAACCTTCTGAGCCAATAAGGAGTATCTCAGTTCCTATTGGATGGATCGTTAAATTCGCGAAATTTCCAGCATTATCTATTTTGTCGTCAAAGTAGCCAAATGGTCACCAAGTTTGTCACCAAGCTCTGGGATCTCTGACTCGGCACCCGATCAGCATCCAATACAGATCGTAATCTATCTTTCCGGTGATAGAACTAACCGTGCTGGAAAGCAGCATCACAGCTTTGTAACAGTATGAATGCCTAACAGGTTAGAGGAATAATAAATAAATCAAAGCGGATATTTAGCCACAATATTAAAAAAATAAACTTAAACAAAATCATTCACATATTACCATATTGTTCCGGAATTTGAAATGAAATAAACCATCTTCAAAATGTACATATACGGATTAAGCCACAAAATATCTAAATTTGCTACTGGATAAGCGCATTGAAAATATAGCACATGGGCTATGTAACTTTAAAGATGAATTATAAATTTTCTCTTTGTTTTATTTATCGATCTACATATATATAACGCTGACGAGAACTCAAATTCTAACTGAAATTGTTAATCGTCATTTGGCATCAGATCGCATGTTCGGATTATTCTATGTTCTGAAACAACGCTTTTTTTGGAGCTAGATTAATGGAATCTGATGCGTTTTTGTGTACTGAGCGAAATTTCAAAACTACAGGAGCATCGTCAATTAATTTCACCACTTTATAGCACAGCAACCGCTCAGAATGCTCCGTTATTGTTTCTCAAGTATAATTAAAAAAATATGACAAAAATCATAAAGATTTTTTTTTTATAATAAAAAGTAGTTCATCAAAGTAGATTGACATGATTAAATTAATCTTATAAATAATTGCCTCCTTCGGCGATTATTTCTATATTGTTGATATTACGTCAATTAGTTTTGATGTAATGCGTCTTATGAAAAAGGAAAAGAGAAGTAAATTCGATTTTGATTTTTAAACAGCTTTGAAATATATTTTTTGTTTTCTAAAATTTATTTACATCTCTCTTTGCCAATAGAAAATTTTGACTTTAGAGATTGAAATTTAAATTTAAACTAGCATTCACATCGAGCATTTTAAACCATTTAACTTTACTTCCAGAAATGAAAATATTTAAAAAGTTCTTACTACTAGCAGTAAACTTCTTATTACAATACTTATTACAGCATAACTATGTGGCGAACGAGGGAAAAGAGTTGGGATCGGTAAAAATTTACTGTACGGTCACCCTTGGCGACTTTTTCAAAATCTCGCCAAAAGTCGCCAAAATGACGACTAATTATAATAGGGTTAATGCAATTACCCTATTATAATTAGTTGTCGTGCCGGATGGGGTTTCCATATGAAAAGATTTATCGCCAATGTAAAAAAATCGCGCCAAGGGTGATCGTACAGTAAATCTGAGCCCAATTCATAACATAATTACTTCAAAAAATTTATTTGGTCTGTATATATTTTAGCGAAATTTTGTATTTCATGTTCTATAATGAGTATTAATTTAAGAATCCTGTATGAATGCATCTTTTATTTTTAGTTAATTAGGCAAACATTTTGATATTGACTGTATCAGTTGCATTTGTATACATTTTATGTCGTCATATGTATTTCTTTTTGTTTGTGTCGTAGTTCAGCGAATTTTGAATGAGATAATGTTATATCGTTCGCCTACTCAGTGGGGGTAGGGGATGCTCTGTCTGATCTCTCTATGCGCTCGCTTACCTTTGAGAATGCGCATGCAATTGATTACGAAGCTAAAGTATAAGGAAAGTCTTTTTATGCCATTACGCGTCAGCTGTGTAAAGTCCAAGCAGTGAATAAAATTGCGGATTAAATCTGAATGAATCCTTTTTACTTCTATTTCTGAAGATGAATATTCAGCGATTACACAAAGGATGGTCCACCATCTTCTGATAACCGCAATTATTTTCCCATAATCCCAAACGAATCACAACAAGACTACCGTATTATTATTATCCATTTTTATATCCGCATATATTTTGTCGCTGGAACATTCAATAGTGGTTTTCCAAATATATCGCTGATTAGGATCGCTAGACTGAAATAGGGGGTTCGCAAACGAGTCGATTAAAAACTTTATTTACTAAGTTGGTAATAAATACATTTGTAGAAAATATAAATAATGGGAATGATAATATATCAGGATACTAATTACTCTTTATCAATTCTAATTGATCAGGATCTTGTACTTTCAATCATTTATTAAAATCTTATAACTTTATACGAGCAATTATCGTATATATATATATAAATTTATTTCATATATCTCGGAAACGGCATTAACGATTTGAATCGAATTTTATATTTAGATGAGATTTCGCATTCTAAGTTTATCTATATAGGTGTCTTTCCTAAAAAAAACACGATTTCACCCACAAATACATTTTTTATAACTAACTATTAGATCTTTCTATCTGCTCTCATGATGGCAATGCCATACAGCGCCATCTCGTAAATATTTGTGGTACTTGCATTGTTTAAATAGGATGATGACCTACTAGTACCTCAAAATTCTGAGAGATGGCGCTCTGGTGGATGTGAGATGAGGTAAGATTGAAAAATATTCATACGTTTTAACATATTCATACATGATGCGTATCTAAATATTTTTTCAGAAAAAACACGATTTTATTAAAAAAAATGCCGAGCGAAGCTTGATCTCTCAGATGCTATTTATAAAACAGCATATCTTCATCAATAATATTGTGTATAAACATCCTGGAAAATTCCGGAATCCGATAAATGAAAAAAATATCTATTAACAAAATTTGTAAAATACAGCATATGAATCTAAAACAAATAATCTTATTTGAAGAGGGGGCGCTATCTAATTGCATAAAATACTTCCGCCAGTGCGACCATAAAAGAAATTTTATGCTCGCACTGGCCACCACACAGCACTTATTCATTCCCGTGCGCCATTGTAATTATTGATCAGTTTTCAATCTTTCAAATCGATTCATTTTGTTACTAAAGTTTTGAATGAGAATCATTCCTCCATGTTTAACATAAAATATATTTTAAATTTTAAATGCCACAAAGAACAATGTTCCGGGTTCAACAGAAAGGCAATATATTCAGAAGATTGTTACCGAGTTTTCAGCGAAGTTGTCTTAAAAAATCCCAGAAGAAATTCTTCGGCATCCCATTAAAAAGCGAAAGGTTAAAACCGAAATGATTTTACTCAAATTCGTGAAAAGGAAGACAATACGAATGATATCCGATTGCAACCACAGAAGAAAGATTTTACTGGAACGGTTTTTAAACAGAATGCTGCTTGCAAAAGATCCGAAATAGGTATCTTCAAATGTCAGAATTAAGAAAGTCCTTCTTTCACTTAAGAAAATAAATTGGATCCGTTTATAACATGACAACTCTGACGTTCTCCTTCCTCCTTTTTTTAGATCTTGTAATTCGAACAAATCATGACAGTCTTTTTTTTTAACTGGCTAAAAGCTCGCGGCAACAGTGAAACTGCAGCTGATTCGAGTAAAGTTTAGGTGTGACGTATTGTCTTTTTTTGTGTATTGCTGTCTGTTTTAATAAAAGTTGATGTATTGTCTATGCAATTCTGAACCTCAGAAGCTTTATGTATTGCATAAGATGTATGCAACGATGACGGTTCTCATTTTAGATCAAGACCGAAGATGATTTGTAAGACCATTTAAGAGAATTTACGTTGTTGTTATCAGAAAATTAAAGCAGACGACAATTTTTCTATAATTTATCGATAAACGAAATTTACTAGAAACATCTTTTAAGAATAATCAATATTAGTATACAAATAAGTATTTTTTAAATTTTATTTTTACTCTATTTCAAATTTTAGATTGCAAGATCATTTGAAACAACCGCAGTATTTTTTTTTTCGAAAGATAAAGTAAGCAGCCGATATCAGTTTTTAGCTACATGACAATAAAATAAATTTAATAAAAGTGCATCTGAAAATCTCATTTATTATTAACTAGTCGCCTTTGGCGACCAGCCGGTTCGCCAGTATTACCTCTCGCTACAATTTTCAATTAAATATTTTAAGTAAGTGGTCTCTTAATAGATTCCCAAACAAAATATTTTTAATCTCCCAATTTTTATAATCATACCAAACTTATACTGTTGTTTAGATCGTTTCGTTCAATTTACTATATATATATTTTGCTAATTTGTCGTCATTTCCGGTAAAACTTCAGCTTTAATTTAAAGTGGAAATGATGAAATTGCAATTAATATAAAAATATTTTTTAATAAAATCAAGCGTCTTATTTTATTTATCATCTTTATTGTTATTTATTAATTATTATTATTATTATTGAATATGAGTATTGTAAACAGAATCGCTCGGTATTTAAGTCTTATGTGAACTACAAAATATTTTTCATAATTTATGTAATATCTCAAAGAATAATTCAACAAAAACTTCTCAGATTCAGCATAAAATTCAGTTTTTAGTTTTGCTTTCAAAAGGATTGAAATGAAATCAATAATATTTTGTTCCGGCCTATAAAAATATTTCAAAAATTATGAAGTCTGAATTTAATGCAGTAAGATATCATATTCTGAGAAATATTCTGGACACACCAAATTTTAAATAAATGAATGAATGTTTCTATATTCCACGATCAATTAAGACTTATTTATGAAGTTCTGAATGTTAAAAATTTAGAAAAACTCAACATTTTCACAATCTTAGGCCAATTAATCTTGAGAAACCTGCACGCTGATTGGCGTATTTTCTTTGAAACGATAAATGGAAAATCTAAAATTATCTTTTTTTTTTATTGAATAGTGATATTCAAATTTTCATGAATCAGTCAGTTTACGTGATTGATTTAGTTGAATGGAAATTAACTCTTTTTATTTAAAATATTAGTGTTTCAAGAACATTTTATTAATCTCGATTTCCACAGCAGAAGCTTTATGTAAATTCAAAAATTCGTTATTTATTAGAGCATTCATTGAATCAAGTTACATAAAATATAATGATTTTCCATTTAGACCATTTTAGCAGATCTGTGTCTTACTAAAGGTTTACAAATTAGCTGTGTGGCCCTAATTTGAATGGATATCCTGTTCATATTAAATAAAACTTGCCTTAAAATAAAACTGATTTATTAGATTAATAATATAGAGAGTGTAAAAAATCATAAAATAATTTTTCTTGGATTTATTTTTTAGAAAAAATATTTCATATTTGATTCATTTCCTTCAGACACGTGAAAAAAATTATATTTTTGCAGATTTCATTTCCAAAAAGATTTAATTTATTTTTAACTAGCCGCCTTTGGCGACCAGCCGGTTCGCCAGTATTACCGTTCGCTACAATTTTCAATTAAATATTTTAAGTAACTGGTCTCTTAAAGGATTCTCAAACAAAACATTTTTAATCTTCAAATTTTGATAGTCATACCAAACTTATATTGTTTAGATCGTTTCGTTCAATTTACTATATATATTTTGCTAATTTGTTGCCATTTCCGGTAAAACTTCAACTTTAATTAAAAATGTAAATGACGAAATTGCAATTAATATTAAGATATTTTTTAATAAAACCAAGCGTTTAATTTTATTAATCATCTTTATTGTTATTAATTAATTATTATTATTATTGAATATGAGTATTGCAAACAGAATCGTTCGGTATTTAAGTCTTATGTTAACTACAAAATATTTTTCATAGTTTATGTAATATCTCAAACAATAATTCAACAAAAATTTCTGAGATTCAGTATAAAATTCAGTTTTTAGTTTTGCTTTCAAAAGGATAGAAATGAAATCAATAATAATATTTTGTTCCTGCTTATAAATATATTTCAAAAATTATGAAGTCTAAATTTAATGCAGTTTTGTATCATATTCTGATAAATATTCTGGACACACCAAATTTTAAATAAATGAATGAATGCTTCTATTTTCCACGATGAACGAAGACTTATTTATGAAGTTTTAATTGTTAAAAATTTAGAAAAACTCACCATTTTCATAATCTTAGGCCAATTAATCTTGAGAAACCTGCGTGCTGATTGGAGTATTTTCTTTGAAGCGATCAATGGAAAATCTAAAATTATCCTTTTTTTATTGAATAGTGATATTCAAATCTTCATAGATCAGTCAGTTTAAGTGATTAGAAATTAACTCTTAAAAGTCAGTGATTTAGTTGATTGGAAATTAATTCTATGACCACCATAAAATATGTGCTTTCTCTTGGGATGTATGCATTCTCCTTAATATCCGCACGAATAAAACATCACATACAAAAGTACTACATAGAACAAACACATCAAAAGTAAATATAACATTTCAATAGTTGCCAAAAACAAAAAGAGAGAAAAATGCAATTAATAAGCAGACGATATTTAGAAAAGTACGGATATTTAGACTGGAAAATGAAATTATCTGAAATTAAAAACACACGCAGACGATATTTACAAAAGTAAAAATATTCAAACCTGAAAAGGAAAATATATGAGTTATTCCATCAATAAATGCCATAAATTTGTTTACATCTTCATTATTTTATGAGTCATTAAACATCAAAATGGGTCCGGGATTAAATAAACACTTTGTATAGAGAGTGTAAAAGATCATAAAATAATTTTTCTTGAATTTATTTTTTAGAAAAAATAATATTTCATATTTGTTTCATTTCCTACAGACACGTGCCGAAAATTATATTTTTGCAGATTTCATTTCCAAAAAGATTTAATTTATTTTCAGTTAGAGCTTTAATCAATGTGATGGCAACACTTTGAAAAAAGCTATTTTTTTCCCATGAATGCGAAACGTGCTTAATCTTTATTTTTATTTTTGACGAAAAAAATTATTGAAAAACATAGTTAAAATATTTATTTAAAAATTCATTAAAAATAGAAATTTAATTTTAAGATTAAAACAGTAATATCATTTAAAAGACAAATTTTTTATCTGTAACTTGATGTAATATTCTTTTTTGTGCGGCAATATTTTCGGCAGTTATAGCAGAAACACGTCAAAATTTCGCTTAATTTTTAAATAAATAAAATTTTAATTAAAAATTCGGACAAATAACCCCCAGGTGCACATTCCCGGCCTCCAAGGTATACACGTGCCAAATGTGGTAGCTCTAGGTTGAATGGTCTGGCCTGTAGAGCGCCAACACATACACACACATTGAGCTTTATTATAAGTATATAGATGAACAAACAAGAAGTATTTAAAATTTTTAAAATTATATTCTATGTTTTATATTCGAAGATTACTTGGAATAACTATGTTGTTCTCATTTAAAAACCAAATATAGAAAATAGCGAAACTTTTCTGCACTTTAATAATATAACAAATAATTAAATTTAACAAAAACAGCTTTCAAATACAATCTTTTATTCTTTTATCTTAATTATATTCTACTTTCCTAGTATATATATATATATATATATATATGAATTTCCACGTTTGATTAATGATTTTTGATGAATTTCCACGTTTTGGACCTTCCTGAGTTTGAAAAACGCATTTTTGGAAGATGGCTGTCAGTGTTTCTGTCTATAAGATAAATCAAAGATAAATGAAAAACACTTTGAGCTAGACGACTGAAATTTGGTGTACGGCTTAAAACAAAATTTGAAGATTTCTATAAAATTTTGAGTAAAATCTGTTCAAAGGAAGCCCGTCTATCCGGCTATTCGAATATAAGTTAACACGATAATTACAAAACGAAATTCTAGCTAGACGGATAAAATTAGGTACACAGATATCCCATCTATAATGTACACAACTGACACATTTTGAGGCAGATCCAACTACGAACTGACTATTTATCGGTTTGTACTTTCAGAAATATATGAGAGCGATAATTCAAAAACCCAATCACTTAAATATATCAAATTTGGTACGGGACTTTGTGACTACAAATGCAGTTTTGTGTCAAATCTTCGTTTCAATCGATTCAGAAAAATGTGTCTGAAGTAAAAATTTGATTTTCGGACACTATTAACAGCATGCCAGAGATTAATCGCCAAATAACTCGCCAAGGATAATATGATAGATTCAATAGGAATACTAAATTCACGACAAAAGTACAAAAGTCAATGTTTCGTAACTATTGTATGATAGTGCCATGCAAGGTGTTCTCTGGAATGGCACGTTTATTACAGAGTATGCGAGAAAGTTTTTGGGAGACACTATCACTGATTTAATTTTTAGTTTATTGTTCACTAATATAAGTGCTATTCAGTTTTTAAAGCAATTTTTCACGAATTCTCTACTATTTAACATGTCTTTAATGGAATCAAGTTTAATTAAATTAAACGTTTAACTATGTTTTGAAAATATTGCCATCACGAGCACGCAAATGTGCATAATTTTGAACCTTTTGCTGCGCCGGGAGTGAACGAAAAACCAATGACAGCATTCCATCTTCATAAACGTAAAACAAACCAAGTTAAATAAATTATATCGATGGAAAATGCCGCTAAATTGTTCATAATATACTCTTTGCAAGTTATTAAACTTAAAAGAATTGATAGTTTAAATTTCATATTTTTGAATAATGCGATTTAATGTATATATGATTTGAAGTTTTTTTTTTACTATCTATTGAAAACTATTGCGTTGCTAATATATATTTTATTCAAAAAATGCATATAATAGAGATGAAGTGCTCAGTTTGAAATATTTCATAAGTAAATAAAAGCAAAGAAAAAAAAAACGACCCATGAATAGTTTGTGTGCAAATGTATGCTATAGAAATCTTAATAGCCGATTTTTTTTTCAGATTTGCTCAAAATACTTTGAACTATTAGAAATAGTTTATTAAAAGCTTTGTGACAATTTATTAGATAGTTATTTTTTATTTATTAAAGATTATTTCCCATATACAGAAAGAATTATTTTTATCTTCAAAAATGATCCTTTTGAGCGAAAATATTAGAGAATTTCAAATCATTTTATTGATTTGCCCCCGAGATGCCAATTACAATGTTTAAATAAATTTTGTATATATCATTCTTTGAAAATTGTTGTTGCGATTTAAAAAATCGTTTGGTGCAACCAATATTCAAATTTCAGTTTCTTTAAAACTAAAAGGAGATAAGAATATATTATGGATTACAATATTTTATGTAAAATAATCTTTTACATAAAAAGTTTGCATTAAAAAGTATCTTTTGCATAAAAATGTTGTTCACGAAAGTAATTTTCATCCCAAATAATGCCAATTATAACAGTTAACTATTAAATAAAACTGAATGAAATAGATTTTTATTTATTGAAAATGATAATTTATTTTCGTATATTTTGTAAAAAGTGTTATTTGTTTAAAAAATATCTTTTGCAATCAGTATAAAATGAGAACAATTAATCTTCAAGAAGAAAACATGAAGACCAATAAAATAATACATTTTTAGAATTCTGATTCTATGTCTTTTGTTTGGTAAGTTTATTTTTATGGAATTACTGAAGATAAAATGATTTATTTCATTTCAGTAAATATTACAGATTATTTGGAACATTTATTGACAACAATGTCTGGTGAATATTTTACTTGATTGATTTTTGTTGAACTTATATATTATGACAAGATGTAAATTCAAGATCTAAGATCTTAGTAAGCAATTATTGCCTTTTTTTTAAAAAAAAAATCTTACAATATAAGAAAATTGTTATCAAGATTTTTACACGAAGATAACTTAAACTTGCACAAGAAATTCTTTTTGTAAAATTATAATCTGAAACAAACAAAAAAGTTTTACTTATGCTCAGGAAAATGTATTTTATGTCGTTTCCGAATGACTGTTAAAAGATCTGTACCTATGTTTTTGAATGTCATGAAATTCAGATTTTGGCGTGCTAGGTCAATGTTATAACTAAATTTTTTTTCCAAAGAATAAAAAATTGTTTTCTTTGAACATTAATGCAGAAATAGGATTTATATTTTCTAATTTATTTTGTAGCAAATATACATTTTAATTTACATTCATAATAATTTAGTAGCGCTTTGATATAATTAAATTCCTTTTCTTTCAGTCACATCAAACAGTAAGGTGAAATTTAAAAAAAAGCATTTCATATTCATGATTTAACATGATAAAAAAATCAATAATATGGGCGAGCAAACTATCCACCAGAGGGGGGGGACTAGTTTTAAATAATTAAAAATAATATAATTATGATTACAAACAATATTTAGCTTATTTTTTTTTCGTTTGGTTGGTAACATATTTATAGTTCGTTTCAGAAATGTGAATATGGTTGATAAAATTTACAATTTTTTGGTACAGATCGATTCTGACCACAGGAATTTAAATTTTAAATGGAAACCATTAAATTTCCGGTATTGCAAGTCTTACTTGAAAACCTTATGAGGAAAATTAGTAGCGTTAGTAAAAATCTGCATATTTAAAAAATAAAATATTTATCTACTAGCAAACCATTTCTGATGCAAGTAAATATATAATAATAAAAATATGAATCTTTAGGCTTATTTTGCAGAAATGTCCCTGTTTAATTAAGAAAAAAATATTTTTCTAGCTAAAAATTAAATTATTGTCAAACGATTTATTTAGCCAAAGCATCGAGAATTTCAAATAAAGGTCATTCCTTATGTTCCCACCTTAACAAACATTCTTACACAAGAAAATATCAGTTTTGCACAAGCATTTGAATGTTTATGAATATTTTAAAAAACATAGTTGCTTACCTTTTAAAGCGAGTCTAGTGTATTATTAAACATGCGTTTGTTTTTTGAAGCTTGTTAAATAAATAATTATTGGTGGAAAAAATTTAGATAATTGCTCGAAACTTGACTGCAACCGCAAGAATTCAAATTTACAAATCAAGGCCATTCATTTTCTGGTGTTGCCACCTCTCCAGAAATTCTTACGCAAGAAGAAGCGCAAACGATAGCACGCGCGTTTTCGAATGTTTACGAATTTTTTCTCCCGGTTGCTGACTTATCGCCTTTTTCCTATGTTATGTAAAGAGACGAAATATAGGAAAGGCACTCAAGGAATGTGTACAACTCCGAAAGTAACTTCCGGTAGCTTTAAAAAAATGCGTTCAAAAATGTAAATAGAAAACGGAATCTAAACTGAGAACCGCGTTGCTATTTCGGGCTCGCTGCCGGACATAGCAGCCGTAAATATTCCATCGAAATTCTTCTTTCCGTTTGTAGCGAAGGAAGCAAGTGGCGTTTCTCCTACTTCTTTCTCACCTGGAAGTTATTAATAAGCGGACCCCTTCTAAACATAGAACGCAGGTGTTCTCGTGAGTAATTCGAATGCAATTAACGCCCGAGGTTCACCAAACTCCCGTTTTTCGCGGCAAAAAGGACTGTCCCACTCACGTGATACTGGAAATAGAGTTGACTCACGCCATTCGGAAGTTCCTTGGATGAGTTTTTTAATGATCTGTTATGATTCTTCGCTGTTTGGAGTCGATTTTTGTCAACAGGTTTTTTTTATGCGTTTATTCTACTTAGAGTCACTCAAGGATCGTGTTTTTCAGAGCTTCCCTAAATCATTATAGAACTGAAAATCAAATTATAGAGGGACATTTCGTAATCAAATCACGATCTTAAGATAACAACACCTTTGAGGGCATCAATTTAAACTAGGAATTTGCGCTAATCAGAGCAGCTTGGCAACGCACGACAGTGATGAAAATATTCTTGACTTTAGTACACTTTCGGCTCTGTGTTCGATATATTGCAAAAGATCATGGGTGAAAGTTAGTGAAGAGGTGGTGCAAGGTGGGTGCGTGCATGCGATTCTGTTTCCACCCACTGGGGCGACGAAATAATCAAATGTGGAGTGGGTTAGAGAAAACATGACGATGACGATACGCAGGCTTAAATATTTTCGTCAACGGAAGCTGACATCGTTCATTTATGCCAGCACATGGCGTTAAGAAGTTTCCTTCTATGCTCATGTAGATGATTTTTAAAACTCCGGCAAACTCTCCCTCAGCAGGTACACATTGGAAGTTATTTGTCATCATTCTAATTTTTAAGTTCTTTATTTTTTTGTTTTCCTAAAATCTAAAATTATGTGTTTGTGTTTTAGTTTTAAATAATCTTTATGAGTTTTGGATATTATTTTTTCAATTATGCTCTATAGATTGAAAAAAAGAAAAAGAAAAAAACCCCAACAAGGCATTTAGAAGATTTCCTATCTTTAAAACATTAATAAATAATTTCCCAGAACACATGCAAATAATCGATTTACCCTTTATTTCTCGAGATTAAAATACTTTCAAGTTAAATACTTTTAATTAAAAAAACTTTTAAATAAAGTGTGATAACGTATAAAATACTTTTATGGGTTGAAATTGTTTTACAGTTATTATGAGAATGCCAACTGAACCAGACGTGGTTTCAAAAACATCAGATATCAGATTTCCTTCATATTAGTATACAAAGACAACAGTTGCTCCTGATATAAATTGCAAATCGTATGATTTTAAACTTTTAATGATCTTCCAGAATTCTGCTAATTTGTTCGGGCAACAGTTCCTCATAGATATTTTGTTTCCCAAAAATAAAAAAAATATTGTTACAGATATTGCTTGTAACAATAGCAGTTGTACAATCGATATTTGTTTCTGATATAAATTGTTAAGCTTTCACTTTTAAACTTTTGTTCTTCCAGAATACTGCTAATGTGTTCTGACAACAGTACCTCACACAGAATTTTTTCAAACGTTAAAAAATATTATTATTATTGTTATTGTTGTAACGATATTTGTAACAATTATAGTTGCACAATCAATATTTGTTTTTGATATAAATTGTTAATCTTTCACTTTTAATCTTTTGTTCTTCCAGAATACTGCTAATGTGTTCTGACAACAGTTCCTCACACAGAATTTTTTGAAACGTTAAAAAATATTATTATTGTTATTGTTGTAACAATATTTCTAACAATAATAGTTGCACAACTAATATTTGTTTTTTATATAAATTTTTAATCTTTCACTTTTAAACTTCTGTTCTTCTAGAATACTGCTAATGTGTTCTGACAACAGTTCCTCACACAGAAATTTTTCAAACGTTAAAAAATATTATTATTGTTATTGTTGTAACAATATTTCTAACAATAATAGTTGCACAATTAATATTTGTTTTTGATATAAATTGTTAATATTTCACTTTTAAACTTTTGTTCTTCCAGAATTCTGCTAATGTGTTCTGACAATAGTTTCTCATTCATAATTTTGTTTCAAATTTATAAAAAAAATATTGTTATCTTTATTGCTGAAATAATATTTGTGACAATAATAGTTGAACAATCAATATTTGTTCCTGATATAAATTGTTAATCGTATGCTTTTAAAATTTCTGTGACCTTCCAGAATTCAGTTAATACAGGGTATTCACCAAATCTTGCACTCATAAAAAATTTATTAAAAAACTATTTCAGATGCAGGCATACTTCTTTTTTATTTTGATCCTTATTTGAAACAGTTTTTTCCCCCAGTGTTAAATATGCTTTATTGTGTGAGCATTTCGTAACTCTAGGAAGATCTAGACAATATTCGATTTCTGGTATCCGCCAGCATGTGAACCGTTATCGATGATATCGCATTCATTATTTTATACTTTAATGCGTCCATATTATGCTGCAAATACTTTGCAAAACCGTCCCAGTTTGCGTCTTAATACATTTTTAAATCGTCTTTACAAGCTAAACGGTTATTCATTCTCATGAAAACGCTGAACATATTTGGCTGTTTCTTTCATAGACGATATTTTCAGTTACAGATATCAGAACCATCGGCATCGCTTTTGCTAATTGGCATTATGAGGGGGAAAAATGGAATTTTTTCCTTTATGGATGGAAATAAATGGGATATTTAATAATGGGATGGAAATAAATGGGATATGGATGGAAATAAATGGGAATTTTTTCCTATATGGATGGAAATTTTGGGGAATGGTCTCTCCAAAATTTTCTCGCATACTTTCTTATAAACTTGTCATGCCAGAGATGCCTGGCACGGCACAGGTGTGCAATACTTACACAATAATAACTTTTGGCGAGAACAATTAGAATTTTTATTGAATCTGTCGTGTCAACCTTGGAAAGTTATTTGGCGATTAATCAATCACATGAGTTAATAGTATACAGAAATCGAATTGTATTTCAGGCACGTTTTTCTCAGCCGATTGAAACAAACATTTGAAACAGGACTACATTCATAGCCACAAAATAACATACAAAATTTGATATATTTAAGTCAAAACATGTTTTGAATTGTCGCATTTACATAGTTCTGAGAGTACGGATCGACAGACAGACAATCTCTTATTGAATTTGGCTAAAAACTTGATAGGTGTCTACACTAAAGATGTTAAAGTTTGTACTGGATCCAATCTATCAGTTCTCTTCTTTTAGATATCATCATCTTAACTTATATTCGGACAGACGGACTTCCTCTGAAAAGAGTTTATTCAAAATTGGAGAGAAATCTGCAAATTTTATGTAAAAATCGAATACCAAATTTCAACCATCCTGCTCAAAGCATTTTGGAGTTATCACTGTCACAGGCAGACGGACTGACATTTTCCAAAAATGCGTTCTTCGATCTCATGGAGGTCTAGAGCGTGAATAACCGTCAAAATCTCGAGTTCGAATTTTTTGACGATTACTATACTTTCTTTATACTACGTATACGAGAAAGTAGAAACAGAAGTATGTCTACATCTGAAATTGTTTTTTTAAAAATAAATTTTCTTTATCCGTGCAAGACTTTGTGGATATGCAAAATATTCTGGAAAGAGTTTTTGTATGAATTTTTGTTTATCATCGATAAAAAATATTGTATACCAACACCTGATGATAGGAAACTTCATATTAAATGCATATAGACGAATTTTAAAACTGTAATAAATTTTCCAGTGAGAAGAGAGACATACGAATTTATTTGTCATAATTCTAAATTTTAAATTCTGTATATTTTGGTTTTTCTAATGTCTAAAATGAAGTGTTTGGGTTTTAGTTTTAAAGAATCGTCATGAGTTGTCGATATTATTTGTTTAATTGCGCAGCTTAAAAAAGGCACCAAAACATTTAGAAGATTCCAGTTTTAACTCAAAATATAAGTTAAAAATTTGAAGTATATACAAATAACCGATATAAGTAACTAAAGTAACCGATTTCATAGAATTAAAATACTTTTAAATAAAGTATGATAATACGCAATATATCTTTATGGATTGAAATATTAAAAAAAAATAAAATGAGAATATCTATTAAATCAGACAAATTTTTACAAAGCTGATATCTAATTCTTTTCATAACAATATACCAATATACCAAAGCAAGTAATACTTGACTGCTAATCGTGTACCGAACACATGCATCCTTCCGTGTCTCTTCGTGTATTCTTCCAAAATTTTGCTAATGTCTTCTGGAAACTGTACTCAACATTTATTTTTGATGTTCAACAATAAAAAAATATTATAGAGAGATTGTTGTAACAATATTTGCAAAAATAATAATTGCATAACAATAGTTGTTCCAGATGCAAATTTGATCATTGGACTTTAAAGTTTTAATATCCTGACAGAATCCAGTTAATACGTTCTGATAACAGTTTTTTTTTGTATTTATTCTTGTTTTTCAAAGGTAAAAAAATATTATTAATAAGAATATGATGTTAGGAAGCTTCATATTATAATCATATAAACGATTTTTAAAACTCCTGTAAGCTCTGCATTAAGTAGATAGACTGATGTTATTCGTCAATATATTATGTTTTGCTGAATTCTAAAATTATGTGTTTGTATTTTAATTTTAGATAATCGTTACGAGTTTCGGTAGTATTTATTTAATTACATTCTGTAGATTGCAAAACACTATCATGTTAAGTATAAATTGTTTAAAAAATATTTAATATAATATATTTTTATGTTAAATATTGTTACGAAATTTTCTTTTACCGGGGTTCGTTTGGATAGTGGAAGTGATATGGTGTGTAAAGAACGCTCAATCAGCAGGCAGAAGTAGAATAAAAACAACGACGTTTATTTACACGAAGACACACAGGACAGCACAAAAGCGACAACTATATACAGCACAGAAGACGATTATCTTCACCCGAGACGTGTAGCATACAACCAGAATCTACTGCAGACAGTAGCGCACAGCTCAGTTCAGCACGAGCTTGACTCCGTCGCTGCTCACCGTCGCTTACGACTCCTCCGCTCCGTCTTCGGACTACTCCGTCGTCTCTCAACCAGGACTTGACTCTCTGGCAGCCGCAGTCCCTTTTATAGGTCTCAGGAGGCGCGGCTAGAAGCCTCTCAACCAATCAGGAACGTTCGAGGCGTATCTCGGTTCCTACTGGACGGATCGGGAAAATTCTCGAAGTTTCGGGTATTATCTATTTTGGCGCCAAAGTCGCCAAATTCGTCGCCAGGTCGCCAAATGCTTGCCAAGTTTGTCGCCAAGCTCCGGGACCTTTGACGCGCCACCTGGACTCTGTCCCATTCAGATGACTGTAAAACTTTCTTTCTATTGATGGAATAAACAATGCTGGGAAGCCGAATTGCAGGTTTGTAACAATATTTTTAACATAACCTGAAATTTTTAATAAAAAATAATAATTTCTAATATTTTTTTAAATAAATGAAACCTTTTTTAATTAAAGCTAAAAATAACAATTGAATCAGATGATTTTTATAAAACACCAATATTTACTTTTCTCTAATATCAATGCACAAATAAGTGGTTTTTCTGCTATAAAATGTTCATCATTTGCTTTTAACCTTTTTTTTAAAGAAAAGGTTTTGCAGAATTCTGCTAATGTGTTCTGGCAACAATTCTTCGTATCTAATTTTGCTTCGCGAAAATAATAAATATTATTATAAATACTATATAAACTATCTTTTTAAAACAAATAAAAAACTGTCAAAATATTTGAAAAATAAAATAGAAATATTAAAATAATATAAGCAGAATAATTCAAAGTCTCTCTGCTAGTAGCAGTGGGGTTATCTATAAACTTCTTTAACTCAAAATGGTCTTTATTTATTTAATTACTTATATTTTGAAAGGTCGATAAAAAATTGAAGTAGGAAATGGATAGAAAGGAAAATGGTATCATTGAAGATGCAAAATTTTGTATTTTAAGGTGATGCAAAAATATTTATTATGATACGATTTCTACCGGGATAGCTACCATAATAAATGACTATTATTTGGAATATAACAAAAAATACAGTATAAAATATATTGCTACGGATTTTCTGCCGGGGTTCGTTTGGATAGTGGAAGTTATATGGTGTGGAGAACGCTCAATCAGCAGGCGGCAGTAGAAAAAGAAACAACGACGTTTATTTACACGAAGACACACAGGACAGCACAAAAACGACGACTATATACAGCACAGAGACGACTATCTTCAGCCGAGACGTGTAGCATACAACCGAATCTACTGCAGACAGTAGCGCACAGCTCAGTTCAGCACTAGCTTGACTCCGTCGCTTCCGACTACTCTGTCTTCGACTTCTCCGACTCGGACTACTACTGACTGACTTCGTCCATCTGGCAGCTGTAGCCCCTTTTATAGGTCTCAGGAGGCGGGGCTAGAAGCCTCTCAACCAATCAGGAACGTTCGAGGCGTATCTCGGTTCCTACTGGACGGATCGGGAAAATTCTCGAAGTTTCGGGTATAATCTATTTTGGCGCCAATGTCGCCAAATTGGTCGCCAAGTCGCCAAATGGTATCCAAGTTTGTCGCCAAGCTCTGGGACCTCCGGCACGCCACACGGACTTCGTCCATTCAAATGACTGTAAAACTTTCTTTCTGTTGATGGAACAAACTATGCTGGGAAGCCGAATTGCAGGTTTGTAACAATATTTAGCTCAATATTTAATTAACTTTTTCACTTTGAAAGACAGACAGTAATCATTCTCTTATTTTAAGAAATAAGTGCGCAGTATTTGAATTTGGTTTCGCTGCTTAGCCATAGTGCCTTTTATTTGTATGTAGATTAACTGAAAAAATAATATATATTTAAGGAGTCGACGAGATATTATAGCTGCCCGATAAGATTCTAATGTAGTTATTTAATGTTGTGATGTGTGGAACTATTAAATTTAGACCAGAGATTGAAACCAGTAGGGGTGGTCTCCCCAAAACTTTCTCGCATACTTTATAATAAATAAACTTGTCATGGCAGAGAACGCCTTACATGGGGAATTGGCGTATAAGAGTTATGGAGCAGACGATAATTTTTGATATATCTAGGTGCCGAAATTCCCATATAAAGCAAAGATTAAACCAATAATTAGAAATTTCGAACCATTAAAACCCCAGATATGTGGTTCTACGGTCTTCTAAATTTCGCGATATAGTAACTTTCTTATTCGTTTTGTTAATAGGATAGATATTAATCAGAAATTTCTTCTTTATTTCCAATAAAGACAGAAAAACGAATGATAAAATAATTGATATACTAAAATGATCTATTTGTCGCGGCAGGGAACTATTTCAGGACTTAATTTAATTCTATCTATATTTCGGTTGTGAAGACCAAGATAATATTGTATCCTAATGCAGAAAATAAGTTTAAAAAATATTTTTAAAATTTTGCAAAATACAAAAAAAAAAAAATTGCACATTTATTACATTAGTGCCATTAAAAAGACAATTAAAAAAATTTTTTTGAAAGGATGTAAATTTATTTTTATGCAATATTGTTTTTTTAAGCTTTTGTGAAAAACATCAAATTAAACTTTATTTTTTATTAATTAAAATTAAAAATATTTTTTAATTTCGGAAAAATAAAACGTCGTCAAGTGCACTTTCTCCTCCTCAAAGGTTACATAAGTCCCAAATTTGCTGCTGAAAGTCAGATTGTATGGCCTGTACAGCGATAATATAACACACGCACACAGAGACACACACGCGCGCACATGCACACACACGCACGCATGCGCACACACAAACACACACACGCATGCATGCACGCACACACACACGCACGCACGCACGCACACACACAGAGAGAGAGAGAGAGAATAATGAAAACTCGATAACATTTTAATGTCATGTTGTGATATTCTATAATCACCTCAAAATGACTTAATCATTATCATTTGCCTATTAAACCATTATTATCATTAGTACTTTATACGTCTTTTTTTTATCTTCCTCGTATATGTAGCATGCAGAATTAT
>JAPMOR010018336.1:0-10369 GCA_026543865.1 Argiope aurantia | reverse complement strand
TATATATATATATATATATATATATATATATATATATATATATATATCGGACGGAAGACATGATCTGAATACGGATATTCAAGGATTGTAATTGAATATAATGACTTACAACAGATATTTTAATGGTTAGATGTCTAGTTAAATAGAAAAGCATAAAAGATAATCTCATTATTGATGAGATCATATGAAGTTTTTAAAACAGGTAAGTAAAACATGTAGAAACAAATACAAAAGCCCTAGATGCATAGTTTATCTTAGCGCGGATATTTCTCTAACTAGATAGTTTTTGCCTTAAAAAAATTCAAAAACTTAGATCTTATCTAAGAGAACAGAAACACTGATATTAGAAAACGAAATAAATGAATAAAAAGCATGTAAACGGAGTAGATTAAACGTTACCAATAATATTTTTTTTCTTTTTGTAAGCATTTGAACAGTAGAAAATATCTTATGCAATATTGAGTCCTGTAATAGTCACATAATATTTGAAATTCCCTTGTTGAAGACATAACATTCTAATAAAACAAATTTTAGACAATTACACAATAGGTAAAAAGATAACCATTTTATGGATTTTGGATATACTATTACAAACTGTTCTAAAGTTGCATACATATTTAGTTATTCAAAAATGAATGTAATATGACACACTGCACGACGTATCCTATATATTGCCGCATTGAAAAAAGACAGTCGAATCTCCATGGCCGAATGGTCATGGCACTGGTCTCATGATTAAGAGACCTGGATTCGAGTCCCGCTAGAGACAATGTGATTAATAGTATATCACAGAGAAAGATATCTCCTTCTCTGTGTAGTATATGTAAATACTTAATTCCTTGATTTTATGTTTTCCTTTATTTATTAATGTTCCAGAAGATACTGGACATTTCTTTCGTTTACCAGACAAGTGTTCTGGACTTTTCTTACTGTCTCCAGAAGAGTATTCTGGAACTTTCTCTGCTTGTATAAAAGCAGAAGATTTGCCAGTTACTGTGTTCAGAGTTCAGTTAATAAATTGGTTTAGCTCTACCTCTTGTGTGTGTCATTGAGTTCTATGCTATAGTTCTACTTGACAATATTATTTCTGTTGCAACATACTCTTTTCTTATTTATACAAATTCTTCAGCAATAAATAAGACATCATTGGGTAGGAAGTTAACCATCTCCTGACATAAGTTACTCAGTTTGTGTAAAAATATATTGCTTGCTTAAAAATTACGTTAAAAGAGCATTAAAACATAATAGATAAAGTGACATTACAAATGGGTTGCTTCTTTATAGCTTTTATTTGAACAATTAACTTTCTTTGCTAAATGTATATGCATTACGCTAAGAACAAGTATTTAATTTCAGCTTTTGAACAACAACTTTTTTTTAAGCGCAAAACTTTCGCACTTGTTTACTGGTTTTTCTTTAAAAAGCAATGATTAATTAGGAAATATATAGTAATTGGATATTTTCTATATATAAATTGATTAACAGGAAACTGTTACTGTTTGTGGATATAAATGGATCCTTGGAATATACGAAAACATTTTTAATTTAAAATAAGTAATAATAACAGCAATTTATTTACAAACAAAATAAGAAAAAAACATAAGAAAAACTGAAGTAAGAATATTTTTAACGAATAACACAGAGTGAAAACGATTTATTTTTGATATACTCGTGAGCTAAATCGGGAGTTGAAACTTTGCCAGATAGGAAATAGAAACCCCTCTTCTGATTATAAATAGGAATAAAAAGTTAAAGTGCGACAATAAATAAATGATGTAGTTTTTTGCAACCAACATACATTCGTTTTTCTTTCCTACATCACGAAATTCAACATAAAACACGTCATATTGTGCCTGTGTACAATAAAGTCCGAGATCCTAACAGTTTAATTTGATCTCTAGATTCTATAAATTTCAATTCTGTATGAAAAAAAAGAGATAAACAAAAATGTAGATATTCTTTTTTTTAATTTTAAGATATGACTTTAAATATGACTTTCAAAAATTTAAAAATTTTATGAAGAATTTATTAGAATCTCACTATTTTCAGAAAAGAGAGTGTCCTATTTACCTAGTTCATAAAACTGTAATAGCTTTTCTAGAAAACTATCATAATCTTCATTTTAAATCAATAAAAACAATTTCTCTGGCATTTATTTCTTGATATATATTGGTGTCTTTTTTATAGAAGACTGCATAACACAAAGATTTTATTGACACACTTATTGACACAAAACCACTCTCCATGCAGTAAATATACTTTGAAAATACATATTTACTTTAGAATTTGGAAAAGTGCAATTTTTTTCGGTGCAATTTTTTTGAAATTTTTATTAGAATTGTAATTAATTAAAAATTGAGCGAAATTCTGGCGTTTTTCAACGTTAACGTCCGAAAATTTTATACTAACAATTATTTTTACATTATTTTAAAATTCTAAAAAAATCTTTATAATTATACCAATTTTTTAACATCTCTCTATATAAAACAATAATATATGTGGCACATTTATTACTTATTGTTGAATGGCAACAGTCAAATATAAACAAAAAGTTTTAGACTCCTCATTGAACGTTTTTACGGTTATATTTAATTCAAACTTCGCTTAGTTAATTAATGGAACGACACAATATTAATGGAAATTCTTAAGAGAGAAATTGACACCATCTTTTAGACAAAGGAAAGAAAATGTAAAAGAAATCAAGATTATAGAAATAGGTGCCAAGGAAAGTTTCGTCGAGCGAGATAATCATTGTCGCCAGATGTATAATGGCTATGTTTTGCCTATGAAAATTGATTTTATAACTTCCAAAACTATTATCTCACAAAAGCAATTTTTATTTTATATAAAAATTCAAGAAATTAACTTTTTAATAATTTATATTTAATTTCTGAACAATTTTTTTCTTTAATTTTAATGCGCTTTATAGTATAATTTGGTACACAATCCATTTTTAGTACTTATTTAGTACGATGAAGGATTAGCGATTATTTCGTCGGCGAAGATAAGATTTTCTTTTGCGAATTTTGAGTGTTTTCTTCTCTTAAGTTAGAAGCGGCTGATAGGTTAGCTCATTTTGGGGCTACATTTGGCGTGTTTGGCTCTTTCTTTAATTAATAAGTACACTGTTTTTTTATGTTATTATGAAATTTAAATTCATCCACCAAAATACTCAATCGTGTGCTTTTGCCAATGTTAAAATTAATATTTAAAAAATTGTTTTCTTTGGACTCTGTCTCTTAAGTAGGAATTCACTTCCACTTTTATTTCGGAGCATTTAATTTACCACATCTAATTTTTACCCACAATAATTTATGAATACACTGATTGATATAAAGTCGTCTTTCAGTCGTATCAGATAACAAAATGAAATTTTTAAAAAGTTTTATTCAATATTAATTGTTTTGAAACATAAAAAAAGTAAATGATCTGGACGAACAAGCCGGTCTCCAAAAGCGGTTATTCCTATTCCCCTTTTTAATCAATTAATAAATACTGTAAGCACATATTCGAACAGTTAATTTAGCATAAAACAAAAATAAAATTTAGTCTCCATGAGTGCATTAAGAGTACTTGGGGAAAATTATCTTTTATCAACGTGTTACCATCACGTTGACAAAAGATTAAATTAAAAGATTAAATTAATTTTATTGTAAAATAAACTTAGGAAAGCGTAGTTTTCAGCATGTATCTGTAAGAAATGAAATAAAAAATGAAGCATGATATTTTGTAGAAAGATGAGTGCAAGTTAAAAGATTCTATGAAATTTCAAAGTATCTATATGATTAATTCAATAATTATGTAATATTTAAAGTAAACATGGGTTATATATATACAGGTTCTTCATTCTAATAGAGTCCCAGCACATAATTTTTAAACTGTTAGCATCAGTCATATATATATATATGCATAAAATTCACAAAAATGGTCTAAATCAAATAAAGAATATTATTTTATGCAAATTGAGTCAATAAATGTTCTGATGAATTGTAGATTTTATATTTTTATACAGACTCTCAGTCTTATGAATCACATTTAATATAAAATATTCTTAAGACTCTAATATTTCATTTAAAAAGAAAAAATATGCACTCTTTTTAAAATAATACTGATTGAGTTATGAAAATTTAAATATTAGGCCATTCCATTGGCCGTCTTAAAGAAGATACGTCATTCCCAAAGCTCATTAGTCTAAAATTATGAAATCATTGATTTTCATAAAATAGTAATTTTCGAAACTTTATATCACAGTCATATTTGGAAGTTGAAGATAGACTTTTTTATTTCATAGTTGGAATATCAATAATGCTTTATTTTGAATCCTTTGGACAAAAAAAAAAAAAAATTGATTTCAATTTTTTTTTGAGAATTATATTTATTGATTGAAACATAATAAAACATTGTTATCTACTTTATTTTGACCTTAACGAAAGTAAAACTAAAAAACTACATTCTATGAGGAATTATAGAAAATTTTATTGAATAATTCCTTGAGATGTATAAATTATTAAAAAAAATAAACATAATGCACATAAGACTACAATGGATAACACCTTTGTTTCTCATATTTTTTGAAAATATGTTTAGTTTGAGAAAAAAAGTTTTTGATTAAATTTATCATTTCCGCTTTAATTTAAAGTTAATACTTTTTGGGTGGTGACAGAAAATTAAAGAAATATATAATACAATGAACAGAAAGGCGTAAGTCTTCTACGGTAATAAATGCGAGTTATATGACTATCAAAATTTAAAGTTTAAAAATATTTTGATGAAGAAGTTATTAAGAGACCAAGCTACATATGCTTATGCATTTGTAACTTGCATATGCACACACACATATGCATATGCATTTGCGCGCACGTGCGTGTGCGTGCGTGCGTGCGTGTATGTGATAATTTCTTAATCAGTCGGGCTTCAAATTCTATGTAAGTTTAAATTCTCAGTTGCCAAGGCTGTTCTTGTTCTCAAAACACTGAGCCGACAAATTCCTTTCTAAAACTACATGAGTTCAGAAAACTTCTTCGTGGACGCATTTTTCTGCTTTCTTGTTCATTTCTTCCCTTTCATTTTATTATAGTTAGGAAAAGGCATCTTGACAAAAGCTAAAAATTAAGTTATTCCTTTCAAAGTATGAAAAATAAAAATCATTAAAGAATTTCAGTAACTTCTTCAATATATATTTCTTATATATATTCATGAACATAGTATGCTTAATTTTTCTCTCTGGAAATTTGAACATGAAATAGCTACAAATGAAATCAAGCTACCAAAATTATCTAATTATACTGAAATCATCTAATTATACTGAAATTATCTAATTTTCTTATTTAATTAATTCTTTGATTTTGAAAGTTTCTTATATTTATCAGGATGGGTAAAAGTATTACTTGTTGCCATTCATGCTATTAGGGAAAAAATATTACGTATCCTAGTTACATTATGATGGGAGTAAGGAAAAATAATCTGACACTCAGTATATTGTTTTATATATCATTGTGGTGGTATGTGGATTATTATGATCTGTGCAGGAAGCAACAGGACGAATGTTGTAGGAAACATTTCTTTAATAATCACATTCACACACTAAACAATTACAAACACAAAGACAAGACATTTACGCGCGCGCTTCACAGTTCAGCGTCACATCTCCTTCTCATTACAATCGCAATGCATTATGGGATTACATATGGGATGGCTTAATCAGGTATCGCCATCTAGTATCCAAAAGAGAAGAAAAGTGTAATGCAACTGCTACATCATTAATATTAAAAAATGGCTTGTTCAGATTGTATCCTCATTTATTTTCTTCCCCTGAAGTACCTCACGCCAAACCTTTTTCACAAAAAGTTTCATGTTCTTTCGTGTGTCAGCTATATCCCCCTTCCCCCGGCAGAATAGAATAAAAAAAAAAAAAAAGAAAGAAAGTCGTAACTATTTAATATCGTGTCAGTGCCCCATGTTGTCTGCGAAAAAAAAGCACTGTCTTCGAAACACACATTTTGCTTACAATAAACTAATTGCTATTGTTGTAATGCACGAAAACATTAATCAAAGATTTTGTTATTTAATTAACCGTTTAATCTGCAGTCTAAGTCATACATAATCATAAAAATGTGCTCATAAAAATGGTGAGTTTATATATTTATTCGTTTCGTCTTAGAAGAAGAGAATTAATATTTATAAAATTGTTTTTGTATGTAGGAAGAAATTTGGTCTGAAGAGAAGCAAAGTTTTTTTCTTATGTTCAGAACTTCGTATTATTACGTTATAGCTACATTTAAAAATAAATAGACATGTAATAATTCAAATTTAAGTTTTTACTTTCTAGTAATGAAGTATACTAAATGAAAGTATTGTTATCTTCAAAAAAAATTGAGCTCGAGATTTTGACCAATTTTCAAAATTAATGTAACATAAAAAAATTTCAATCTGCTTTTGAAAGTTTATTTTTTTATTTTCACTTTCTCGCATACGTATCATAGAGAAAGTACAGCAATCGTCAAAAAATTCGAACTCCAGATTTTGACGAATCTCCACATTTTTTTCTGAGTTCGAAAAATACATTTTTCAAAAGTGTCTGTCCGTGACAAAGATAAATCAAAAACTCGTTGAGCTAGACTGTTAAAATTTGGTTTGTGATCTTTACACCAAGTTTAGTTTCAATTTAGCTGAAGTCTGTCCGGCTGTTCGAATGTAAGTTAACACGATAACTACAAAATGAAGAGAGCTAGATAGATAAAATTTGGCACACACATTTAATATCTGTCGTGTAGACACCTATCAAATTGTGAGTCAAATTTAATGAAGGGGTGACTGCCTGTCGGTCTGTTGTCTGTACTTTCAGAAACATAGAAACGGGATAGCTCAAAAACGCAATGAGTTAAAGATATTAAATTTGATATGGATTTTTTGACAACAAATATAGTTTTTTTAAAATTTTTTGTTTCAATCGATGGGGAAAACCGCCCCTAAAACACTGTTTCGATTTTCGGATGTTGGCAATTGCATGCCAGTGATTAAATGCCAGATAAACCGCCAAGGATGACACGATAGATTCAGTAAAAATGCTATACTCATGCCGAAGGTTAATATTTTGTAACTATTGTACGACAATGCCATAGAAGGCATTTTCTGGTATAGCATATTTATTAGAGAGTATGCGAGAAGGTTTTGAGGAAACCACTCCCGTTGGCTTATTCACTTTTTTCCCCACGTTAATTGCCTAAAGCTTACAAAACCATTTGATTCTTCTATTTATTTTAAAAACAGATTAAATAAAATAGTTTACTTAAGAGACTTGTAAGTGTTCGGATTGATTCTATTTTTCATAAATGCATATCGGCTCCTTTATGTCCTTGAAATGCAAAGTTAATACATTAATGATGTAAAGCGTGTTTAGCCTATGTCTATTCATTCTTTGTCTACTCTATTAATGAGGATGAATGTTATGTCATGTGTTTTTTCTGCCAGCTATGACAAGCCTGTTTCATACATTCCTTTCTTGGTCATCACTTAAACCAAGGATGGTAAACTCGCAGTCAAAAGCTCATACTATTTGTAACCTTTGTTAGTCATATTTTTTTTATATATTTATTACAAACAAAAACTTCATAACTCAATTTTTTAAATTGCTAGCTATATATAATGTTTAATAGTGAACTACAACACTTGTAATAGGCTGATTTTTAATAGACATACTATTTCCTTCACAAAATGTAGCGAATGTTTTAGAAGTCATTGAAAAGGTTATACTTATTCATTGTAGTATTAAGTCCTATAGATATACTTAGACAAATTTACATTTAATCATCCACTCTTACCTTTTTTCCCAATTAATTCCCGAAAAACCACGTATATTTTATAAATTTTTAATTCAATTTCTATATAAACAGCTTTTAAATAATTAGTATTATGACAAGATGAAATAATATAACTTTTTATGATAACTCATCTTCAAGACAGTAGGTTTCAGTATTAATTGATTTTTTAAAACTTATATTTAAAAAAAAATTCAAGGAAAATGGAAAAAAATTGTGATACTTTCTTTTTCCGAGATTATCTAATTGCTTGGTTACAGTTAGTTTTCTTGTACTATTAAATTGTAAATCTTTTGTCAACCGTGAAAAAAAAATCGGATTACATTGATTTAGAAACGAATTTGAAAACTGCCTCTAAGGATGATGTTCTAAAATTTAAATGACATTTTATTTCGTCATTTGAATAAATTTCGAGTACTAATGTCTTGTAAATTAAATAGTATCACAAAAGTGATTATCCTTAAAATAGTATTAAAAAAATCTCCACCTATAATAGGAGCCTCTAGTAGTCGCCTACTTTGCATATATAACACTTCGGCCTAGAACTACCGTGCCATTAGTATTCTACTGCTGTCGGGAAATAAAATGAAATGAGGTATATCATAGCGCAACGGAAGTCAAGTAACTTACATGATGAACTGTTCTTTCCACCCACTTACTCTCACTTTAACTTAGAATCTAAATTGAACCGTTTGTTTCCAATTCATGTCTTTGTATACAGAATGTCTTTATGAAAGCCATTTAGTAGTAAGGCTAAATGAAAAAATACTGACTAAAATTGGTATAACCGACATTCGCTTTCGGTCGCTTTAAAAGTTACTAACTGCGAACAAGATATCTTTTAAAATAGGATAAATAATAACAGAAGAAAGATTGTGTTTTACATTTATATAGAAAGAATTGAAGTTGAATTGAACCTAGAGTGGCAGTCATCGCAGAATAATAATCTTTGACTTGATTTGTATGTTTCCAGATAATTTAAAAAAATTAATTTTAATAATGGCAACCTGAATGGCATATGGGACATGAAATTTTATCCCTTTCCTTCTTCCAGTCGAGACCACGGACGCCAGTCAGAGATCCAGAAATCGAACCACTCCATATAATGTATTTAACAACACGTGTGGAAATAATTACAAATCTATCTCCACATATATAAAACGGTTACATACGGGGTATAGAAATTGCTCTTATTCTCATTGTTGAAAGGCAGTAATCAAATATAAACAAGCCACCGTACGAATTTCAGACTGCTTCATGGAACGTTTTTACAGCTGCTTTGAACTGAGTGCTTCGCTTAGCTAATAAATGTAATTAGAAATACCCTGGAGAGAGTTCAGCGTGTCATCAAAAAGGCCATTAAAGCAGAGAAAAGAACATATGAAAGAAATAAAGAAATATGCTTAACATAAAAATTTTAATAGAATGCAAGAGTGGGCTTATTTTGACTTGCTGATAGGATTCGTTTTTTTTTTTTTTTAAATATCTTTTAAAACAACTATTTTACGAATATTATCTTTATGTTATCTTAAGACACAAAAAAAAATATAAATAAACCCCCTTTCTAATAATATTAATTGAATTTCTGTAACATTTTTTCTGAATTTTAATAATATTTTAAATTCAATTTAATATACAATGTGTAAGAATGTTTAGGGAAAGTGAAGAATCTACCACTCCTTTCAAATCGACACCTTTTCGGTAAATGCGAAAAATTGCCGATTCTTCGTATTAATCGAACGTTATTAAACGTTCTGATGGAATTCAAACTCGGCCATCAAAACATACAACTTCATAATAGAATTTTCACTTTCGCTTTTATTTCGTAATATTTAAACTTTTAAATTTGCACTAAATTAATTCAATTGAATTTAGGTTTTTCAGTCGCATAAAATAACAAAATAATTTTTTAAAAATGCCTTTCATATTAATCATTTAAGAGCCTGAAAAGGCGAATAAACTAGTTGTCAAAGGAAAAAAAGAGAGAGAGAGAGAAAATCCTAGTAAAATAAGTAATATAAAATAAATAAATATCTGGTAAAATCGGGTAATGAAAACAAATAAGCTGGAATTTTTTTTTTCAAGGAAGCGTTATTGATGCAACTAAAATGCTAATACTTTGAATATTGGAATAACGTTATACTTATTGAAGAAAAACGTTAATTTTGTTAATTTGTATTTTATATAAACATTATAATTTTAAATTGTATTTTTTTAAAACCCATATACATTTTGTTTATTACAATAGTAACAAGTTTATAAACATTATAATTTTAAATTGTATTTTTTTAAACCTATATAGATTTTTTTTTATTATGATAGTAACAAGCTGATAAACATTATAATTTTTTTTGAAACCCACATAGATTTTGTTTATTGCAATAGCTTCAAGCCCATAAATATTATAATTTTAAATTGCATTTTTTAAACCCACATAGATTTTGTTTATTACAATAGTATCAAGCTTATAAATGTTACAATTTAAAATTGCATTTTTTTTTAAAAAAAACCCACATTGATTTTGTTTATTTGGTCCATGCTATGATATAAGA
>JAPMOR010018333.1:1579-14071 GCA_026543865.1 Argiope aurantia | reverse complement strand
CAACTACCATTGCACAAGAGTTCTTGAGTCATTTTTCCAGGCTATTCTTCTAATTAAGAAATAATAATTTTTTTTACGTTTTTATATTAGAAATAAAAGGCAAACCCGATTCTAAACAGGAATAATTTCGAGGGAAAAATTATTATTATTATGAATATTTTTGAAATTAAATAAAATATTAGGATAGTGTTTATAATGTTTTGAAAAAAAATATTCAGAAAATAAGCTATATTTACAAACATAATAATAATTATTAATCAAACTTAGTTAAAAAGTTCGAAAGTCGAACTGAAGACCTTCAAAAATTGTAGATTCGCCCTGTCACTCAATCTTCCAAGCTGCTTATTCCTTGAGCGGCTGAGGAGTCTCTGATTCTTAAATATCCTGGGCATTCAGATATGGTGTAAGAGGATTCAATGAACCCATAAAATGCCATGAAAACATCCCCCCGACTGTAATATTGCTTCCACTAGCTTGAAATGTTGTTGTAAAGCAGTAGGGGGTAAATGCTTTCGTGCTTTTTTCTTCATATTTGCACTCTGCTATATGCATGGTCTATTTGAAAAAGGTATTAATTGGACAACATGACCTTTTAAAAGTCATCTACTATCCAATCCTTGTGCTTCTTTGTGAACTGGAGACGTCTTTGTATTACTCAAAGTAAATGGTAGAAGTTTTCGAACACGTCGCCATCTTCCATAGCCTATGCGGTTTAAAAGGCAGTGAACAGTTCATTCAGTATCCTTCGTAATATTATAAGAATATTAAAACATTTATTCTTGGAATACAATTATCATTACTATTATTGCGAATTAAAGTATTACCTTTTGTAGAAGATTATTAAGTATATTAAAAATTAGAACTTTCATAGTGTTAGATTTGAATGCTTATTTTTTCCTGTCTCCTAAAACGCAATCTGCCATTGAGTAAGCTGTGAAAGCAGCTTATTAATCTTGTATTAGACCTCTACGTCATGTATGCTGATAAATAAAGAACCATTTCGATATTCATATTCTTTTCAATTAATTTACGGTAATGTCTTCATGTGCGTGTTTTTCTGTATAGAATAAAAGTTATTAATGTTTTGCAATAGTCATAGTCGCTGTATAAATCTCCCAAGCGTAGAAATCAAAGGCTTTTTTTTTCACTATGCAATTTATGACTGTTTAGAGTGAGCTTGGAAAAAGCTGTTTCATTCTCGGTGAAAGGGTTGGTGCTTTCTTTATTGAGTAATAGATTACCATAAGAGGCAAAATCACAAATTTTGAAATAAAATTTAAATGCTCTACAAATAGAAATACGATTTCAATTAATTGAAAGATTTTCTATCTATACTTCTCACATTTACGATTTTATCTTCCAGATTTAATAAAATTATTTGTTCGTTAGTAAGATGACAAAATATTTAAGTTTATAACTATGTAGTTCTTATTTATGTGAAATTTCATAGTCTTAGGTTTTCGCTTAATAGTTAGTCACTTCATCCAGAAACGAAGAGTAGAATACATTCATAATGTAAAATACGAACGATTCGATACTGACAAGTGAGAATCTGTTTCATTGTAATGAAAATTCGATTTATTCACAATAAACAAATTGGAGAAAGACTAAGAATGGGTATATAAATATATAAAAAAAATGTGGTGCATTTAAATGAGATTGTAAATATTAATATGTAATAAATAACGAAGGAAAATCCTTACCTATTTTTAGATACCTTTTTAATATGAAAGATGATCAGTAATACAACCAACTTCAAAGTAAACTTTATTTCATATCCAACTCGTTCCAAGTTTTGAAAAATGCATTTTTTTTTCAGAAGTTAAGGACATCATATTTATCCATTTTAGATGACCGAATATACAAATAGATTTCAGCTATAAACTCAAATGTAAATGAATCGTATTTAAATACACTTAAATTTCTAGGAAAACAATGTTAGAAAGAATCAGAAAAAGTTGCAATTCCTCAAATTCTGCTACTATACTTTTAGAGCAAGACCAATTTTTAATTTCATACATCTATAATCCGTTATTGATCTTGAAAACGAATTTAATTATTTGCATTAAAAATTGAAACTAATAAAATAATATAAGTTAAATGATAGAAGCAAAAATCTATTAATTTTATGCATCTCTACTTTTAATTTGAATCAGTTTAATATTCTTCAAATCATTTGGATGTATCTACCGTCTTAAAATCAGTGTACAAATTTGTTTTGAGAAATGGGTTTTAGGAGATTTAAAACTTGTGTCAAAACAATTATTCGAAAAGGAGACAAGAATATTTATCAATTAAATACAAAATTGAATTCCAAATACACAAGCTTTATTTGCAAGTTTAATATACAAAAACATTGTTTTGCATGATTATTACAATATAAAAAAACAGAATATTATTGCGATGAATTAAGTGGTACAAAAAATCGAATTAAACTAAACAGATGTCAAATTGCTATTTTATACAATCAGCTTAACAAGAATTCAAACAGGTTCTAACAGTAAAGTATTCATCTATACTTATAAAAAAGCTCAATGTGTGTGTGTGTGTGTGTGTGTGTGTGTGTGTGTGTGTGTGTGTTGGCGCTCTACAGACCAGACCATTCAACCTACAGCTACCAAATTTGGCACGTGTATACCTTGGAGGCCGGGAATGTGCACCTGGGGGTTATTATTTTTTCAAATTTTTAACTAGAATTTTATTTATTTAAAAATTAAACGAAATTTTGACGTGTTTCTGCTATAACTGCCGAAAATATTACCGCACAAAAAAGATTTTTACATGAAGTTAAAGATCAAAAATTTATCTTTTAAATGATACTACTGTTTTAATCGTAAAATTAAATTTCTATTTTTAATGAATTTTTAAATAAATATTTTAACTATGTTTTTCAATAATTTTTTTCGTCAAAAATAAAAATGAGGATTAAGCACGTTTCGCATTCATGAGAAAAAAATAGCTTTTTTCAAAGTGTTGCCATCACATTGATTAAAGCTCTAACTGAAAATAAATTAAATCTTTTTGGAAATGAAATCTGCAAAAATATAATTTTCGGCAAGTGTCTGTAGGAAATGAAACAAATATGAAATATTATTTTTTCTAAAAAATAAATTCAAGAAAAATTATTTTATGATCTTTTACACTCTCTATACAGGGTGTTTATTCAGTCCCGGATCCATTTTGATATTTAATGACTCATAAAATAATGAAGATGTAAACAAACTTATGGCATTTATTGATGGAATAACTCCTATATTTTCCTTTTCAAGTTTGAATATTTTTACTTTTGTAAATATCGTCTGCGCGTGTTTTTAATTTCAGATAATTTCATTTTCCAGTCTAAATATCTGTACTTTTCTAAATATCGTCTGCTTATTCATTGCATTTTTCTCTCTTTTGTTTTTGGCAACTATTGAAATGTTATGTTACTTTTGATGTGTTTGTTCTAAGTAGTACTTTTGTATGTGATGTTTTATTCGTGCGGATATTAAGGAGAATGCATGCACAACAAGAGAAAGCACAGATTTTATGGTGATCATAGAGTTAATTTCCAATCAACTACATCACTGACTTTTAAGAGTTAATTTCCAATCACTTAAACTGACTGATTTATGAAGATTTGAATATCACTATTCAATAAAAAAAGAATAATTTTAGATTTTCCATCAATCGCTTCAAAGAAAATACGCCAATCAGCGCGCAGGTTTCTCAAGATTAATTGGCCTAAGATTATGAAAATGGTGAGTTTTTCTAAATTTTTAACATTTAAAACTTCATAAATAAGTCTTAGTTGATCGTGGAAAATAGAAACATTCATTCATTTATTTAAAATTTGGTGTGTCCAGAATATTTCTCAGATTATGATACCTTACTGCATTAAATTTAGACTTCATAATTTTTGAAATATATTTATAGGCAGGAACAAAATATTATTATTGATTTCATTTCAATCCGTTTGAAAGCAAAACTAAAAACTGAATTTTATACTGAATCTCAGAAATTTTTGTTGAATTATTGTTTGAGATATTACATAAACTATGAAAAATATTTTGTATTTAACATAAGACTTAAATACCGAGCGATTCTGTTTGCAATACTCATATTCAATAATAATAATAATTAATAAATAACAATAAAGATGATTAATAAAATAAAACGCTTGGTTTTATTAAAAAATATCTCTACATTAATTGCAATTTCGTCATTTACATCTTAAATTAAAGTTGAAGTTTTACCGGAAATGGTAACAAATTAGCAGAATATATACAGTAAATTGAACGAAACGATCTAAACAGTATAAGTTTGGTATGACTATCAAAATTTGAAGATTAAAAATGTTTTGTTTGAGAATCCTTTAAGAGACCAGTTACTTAAAATATTTAATTGAAAATTGTAGCGAGCGGTAATACTGGTGAACCGGCTGGTCGCCAAAGGCGGCTAGTTTAACATAAAACTGATATACTGGAATTCGGAAATTTAATACAATTAATTATGATTTGTAATATATAACTAAAGAAGCAACATTTTTATATTATTTGTTATATAAGGGTAGAGTATAGTTTGACATTTCGTTATAAGATTTTATAAATGCATAATTAAACTCTGAATGCGAGAATTTAGGAATTAAATAATTTAGAATACAAACTGAAATTTCTTCTGAAAAGTTGATAAATCTGAATCTAATTTTCTCGTACTTTATTAATAGAAGGAAAAAAAGCAATCTACATTACATTATTCAATATTCATCGCATCCATTCACGTGTTTCCTCAACAAATATTTTATTATAATCTGGTAGATTTTTTTTAGAATTTAGATTCATGCTAATCATGCCAGGGTGTCATTTTCTGTGAAGGCATATTGATCACTATGGTGATAAGACACAACGATCTATTGCTTTCGAAGAATTGAAGGATATTTTGATTGGCTGGCTGGCTGGCCGAGTCAATCAAAGTATCCTCTATTCGCGGATGCACACATTTACGCAAAATTAACAGGCGAAACAATGAGTTTTAGTAATCATTACGTAATACTTCAAGTTTACCATTAATCATATAAATATTACTCATTTATTTTTTAATAAATTAATTTTTCAAATAAATTTAACAAGAATAAAATCTTGATTTAAAAAACTGCAAATGGATGCAAAGAACAGAGGCTTATTTAATGTAGCTACAAATGTTAAATTTTTTCTGGAATTATTGTAATTAAATCACAATGATGATTGATACCGTGTTTTTAAAATTTAGGCTCAGGAAAAATTCTATACATTTTATGTTTAATCAAATGTGAAAGTCAATGAAAAGAGTATAAAGCATTATTGCATTACATAATTTTAGAACAATTACAGTTCCAATAATTAACATCAAATTCAATGCATAAGCATAAAACATTTTTTCAATGCACAACAATTTTTCCTGTAAGCAAGCATACAACTTAAGTCTTAACAATATTTACTGAAAATATTTTTTTTTTAAATTTCAAATAATCTAAAAAGACAAAATAGTCATGTTGACATTTCATTTTCCCCATTTCTTTTACAGAAAGTACAGACGCATTTCCCCCGCCTTTACAGCAGTGATTATTGGTATCTTTTAAATTAGCCAAACATACAAATACATTTATCAAACTTCCTTTGTAAATTTACTCGAGTCCAAAATTCTTATAAAAACATACAAATGCATTTCATATCCTATCAATTAGAGATCTAGATAACATAACGGTCAAAAAGCATAAAATAATATTTCAGAGGCAAATGCCAAGACTCTTATAAAAAACAAATTTTATCGCTAAATCATAATTATACACACATCACCATTAGAGTAATTATATTGAGTTTGTGGTAACTCATTTCATAATTGCAAAATGAAATTCTATTAATGAATTACCACTAATTTTTAATTAATTTAATAACAATAAAATCGATTTAAAATATAACTTCAAATGGAGGAATGAACAGATATTTAATTAATATAGCTACAAAAATTGTACAAAATGTTTTCAGATTGAAGTTATATTTCAATTCATGAGCATTGATACCATGTTTTGAAATTTTAATTCAGGGAAAATTAATGAAATTGCTTTCTCGATTTTTGACATTCTGTAATAAATAAAATCAAAGGATAATTATTTTATAAAAAAACTAAGTGCAAACAATTATATTGATGAGAAGAAATTGTAGCTAATCGATTAACAATAACAAAAATTAAAATTTTTAGAACTACGATCATTCAATCGATGATAAAGAATAATCTTAACAAATCATCTAATATCGTAATGACTCATTCAATATTTACCATATTGTATTGAGAATTGTACCATACAAATTAAGGCTTAATTTCAAGTAATTACAATTCTGTGGCAATCGTTGAGATCCCTGTCTATATTGCGGGTCATTGACAGTTCTACTTGTTGAGTTTTAATAAGAGATTTTTACAAATGAAAATTTAAAGGGAATTTTATACATCTTGAAAGAAAAATTCTTCTTTCGGTCTTATTGGAAATTGGCTTTAGATAAATAACAAAAAGAAAGCATACTGTCAAATTTTAATTTATCCATAAAAAATGTTTCATTAGGTCCAGAATGTTTAAAAAATTTCTCGTATCTAAAGCTGTACAAAACAAGCATCGACGTTATTTGCTTTTGGTACATTATATTTCCTTTAAATAGGTATATAAATAACAATTTTCAAAATATTTTTAATATTGATTCATATGCCAAACACATGTTTAAATTATGTACATTCCATGCGCTTCAACCTTTTTCAAGTTCAAAAAGAATTACTGCATTGATTGAAAGAATTCTCTCAAGTGATATAAATATACAATACATTAAAAATAGAAGAATAAAGCTATATTTATGTACTCAATACAGAATACAGATATATTTATGTACTCAACTAATATTAACTACATATGCATTCACATTTCCACTATGCAGATCATTGATAATAATTTAGCACAGAATAGACATTTTGGGTTTGGCCTAATATCAATTTTACAAACTGCATCTGTTGGATTTTCATCCAATATTTCATTCAAAAGACTCCGAATTCTAACATTCGCTTGCTGAAGATTGATTCATCCGTTGCACAGTTATCATTTCGCTCAAAACTTGCCAATATCTGAAAAGATTAAATATTTGAATTAATATAGATCTGGAAATATTAAGAATACCTTTAAATGCTGGTGTAGTAGTGACTTAATTTTACTCTTTAAATCAATAATTCAATAGTTCGATAAAAGAATTTTTTTACAATTTCGTTATTCATAAAAGTGAAAATAAAAATCGATTAAAAATGCAAATTTACTAATACCTCGCCTTACTTACCTTTCGTCTTTTGAAGGTGAAATTTAGATTTATTTTAAAATCTCATTATCTAAATAAAAAAAAAGATGAAGAAGATACTGGAAGAGATACTGGATACTATGAAGAGATACTGGAAGAATCTCCCTTCCTTTATTCTCTGAGGATCAGAATTGGCGCAAATAATGAATGCTCAAATAGCCGTCTAACAATCGCAATCATTGACTATGTATCTGAATACTAGGTTATTTCGCCAAGTCCTCAAAACGTTCGCAAAAGCGTTTTAGATTCTCAAAACAGATGCATTCATGCATAAAACAAAACATGGCCCAAAGTTTCGCTTGCAAAAATATTTATTTCTAGGTTTTGTAAATGAAATTTCCTGGATTATTTAAATACTTGAAAATGACCTAAATGATATCAGTATGTACCGAATGTTACAATTAACGAAGATAACATTTTAAATATGAACCGCAACTGGTTTGATTCTTTCTTAAAATTAACTGCAGGAGAAAGAAGACACGAAACAAAATTACACGAAAACACCTTTTACTTATCTCTCGAAGGCGCAGATCTGAAAAGTTTTCTGGCCATGCAACATCTCTCTTGTAAATACACCATCAATTTCTAGACAATTATTGTTTAGGTTTCTTTCCTGCTTCAAGACATTTTTTGAAGTTTCCAAATAAAAGAATTCTAGAATGTCAAATCTTTCAGATTTTTATTAAAATTCAAGATCATTCTTGCCATGTCCTTAATGAAATCCTAAGAGATATTTTCCCCGTATTAAGCACAATTAATGTGTTTTGCAGACTTTAGTATAGAATCGAAAAAGTCGTACGATACCAAGTTCTGAGGGTTTTGTAGCCCTGAAAAATAGAATTTGTATGTTGCCTAACCGATTAATATAAACAAAAAAAGTACATTTTTAGTTATAAATTGATTTGATTATCAAATAATAACTATTCATTTTGGTATGGTAATTATCATAATTTGAACAACTTACCGAAATCACTTCTGTGCCGTTCTTTCTTGGGAATCTAGACATTCCCTGTATGTAGAATTTCTAGCTGGAAATGAAAAGGCCCTTCTTTCCACAGATGGGGAGCACCGTAGTGCTGTTGTTCAAATTAATGCCATCGGATGTATTCTTTGCTCAGCGTATTGCTGCAATATCAAATGCAGATGAGTTGACCTCGTTGTTGATTTATATGACATTCTGTTTCACCCAAGCAGTATTTGGGTACAAGTAAAGTAATGCAAATGGATGTTATCTCACTAGTTCTTGCTAGTATGTATGACTCCATAGTTCTAGCTTGTGGTCATCAGAGCATGTCAATATCTGAAAACATTTAAACCATTTAGATCACCATAGATATGAAACCATCCATCAAGAATACCGCAAATTGCCGAAATATATGCAATTTAGTTTTGCTCCTTTCAATCTATATCGGTAATTGAAAACCCTGAAAAGAATTTTCCTTTTGTCAATGAAATTGCATGCAATGAATCGTTTTTTTTATTAGAAAAAATCTCTTTACATTCTTATTTTTCCTTTACAAATTAAAATATTCGCATTAATTGAAATATATCTCCAAAGCAATTCATCTAATCATTTCATTTGTTATTTCTAAAGACGCTCCCATTTTTTCCCCGAGAGACAGTCGCAATTTAAAAAAATGAAACACCCAATTCATCAATTTTCCTTGAAATGTGATATAGTGATACATGATATAATGATATGGTTTATTTGCCAACAATTAAAATGTTTTTCAAAGAGGACACATAACACGCCTAGTTCTAAAATATGATATTTCATTTAAGAACCATTCAATTTTATTCTCCTCGGGTTTCATTTCAAATTTTATAGAATATCGTATTTAGATGCTTCAAAAAAAAAAAGAATTTTATGGCCTTACCATGAAGCACATTAACTTACAATAAATGACATGTGGAAAACAGAATATTGATTTTCCAAATAATAATAATACATTTGAGGTCATTCCAGAAAGCAAGTTTCCCACAAACCATACTGAAATAAAACAAACTTAGCTAAAAGCAATTTTTTTGTCCAATCATAAATCTAAAGGGGTTCTTGACTAGCAGTATTTCATTAGCAACGATGACATGCAGATGACCGTCATAAACGGACTATTCTTAGTCGCGCTGTTACTTCCAAACCTATGTATAAAAATTAATCTTTGGTATGACAAGTATTTTAATTCCTGTAGCTCGTATGTTGGGAAGAACCCGAAATAATTTAGAGAAATGCTACAAGATAATTATCTTTCGCATCTTTGTGTAGCCTCCAGAAATTTGCTTTATAGAAGGAACAATTAAAATAGTTCCCAAATGACATGTTTTTATCAATACGATTCCAGAACTTACTATGTCCTTGGGTACTTTGACGTCATCTTAAGGGAATATTTCCTCGCATCCAGAATAACTGACATCCAAAGATGGCTTGTAAATGGAACTGAGAAAGCAATTCTGGTGCTTGATGGCGTGCTTTTATCAAGCAAAATGATATCGATGCAGTGCCTCAAATTGTCCAGCCTATTAATAACGAAAGAAATAAAACGAGTATATTTTTTTAGTTTTAATTACCCTTTGATAAATCAAATGAATATATCCTTCATTTCGATATGACAATTAGCATAAATAGAATAACTCACCGTTTTTACTTCTGAACCAAATTGAAAAAATCATTTTCTGGCCATCCGGATAACTGCTATCTATATTATCTGTCAACAACTTCAAAGACAGTCACTCTACTTATGGGGAACGACATTGTACCGTTGTTTCAGAAAACACAAATGTCTACGTTGAACTGCTCTAATAACTGCATTCGAGTTTGCTTCGTTGATTTCTCTGAGGTCCATTTCATTTAAATGGGTGAAAAAGCTAATAAATCCAATAAGAATTCTTGTGTCAGTGAAACAATTTAAATTTGTATAAAAATAAGGAAACGTTAAAGATCTCAAAGATTTTGCCAAATTCATATTCATTCTGCTCAGTTGTAGAAAATGGCACAGGAAAACAATCGTCATGACTCCTTCCACTGTCGTATTAGACTGTACCACGTAAAATCCATATAGTTCTGGCACTCGCGTCGTTTAGAAGTCACATGCATGGAATATTCAGAGATTATTAATGTTTCTTCCGTATCACGCTAGCCATCAATTTGCTTAGATTTTATTTCATCTTAGAAACTTTCAAGTGGTTTAAAAATACTTTAAAGAACAACCAACTGTTAGGAATTACCTTTTTTTAGATAGATGTATCAATCTGGCGCAAGATCCTTTTGTAAGATAAACTGCTCCGAGATGTGGGGTTCAGAACATAATTGTTATTCCATTCAGAAAATGAATTTCATTTCTAAATGTTCGAAGATAAAGAACTACATACATAATATCATGCTTTTTCTGTTACAATAAGCAAATAGAATGAGCATCCTTGTTTTAAAGCAGTATTTCATACTTTTTTGAAGCTTTATGTAAAGAGCAATTTACTTATATATTTCTATGTACAGAGAAGTACAAGAAATATATAAGTAATTTGCAATTGTGAATTTGTCAAACAAATTCACAATTGCTTCAATTTGAGACGTCGCACCCCCTCCACCCTTTTTTTCTCTAATGCCTTATAAATTAATACAATTACCCAAGTGTTTTCTGTCCCTTTTCTAACCAATTAATTGCTTTCATTGGATCCAAAAGGTAATTAAAATCCACCCTTATTCGATATATGAAGTTATTCAAACTTCCTTTCAGATGCGATATTGAAGAAATTAAATTATTTCTAAATTCTGGAAGTAGAGAGGTTGAAATAGGCTCAGTTACGTTATTCAGTTGAAATTACATGTCCTCCACCTTAAAATTATATCATTATTTCCGAACTGACTGATATGCAAGACCGAATCAAACAGTTTCTTTCCAGTAGGGAGGAGTAGTTAATACACAGAATATTGAAAGAAGACTGAGGTACACAAGATTGCTTTTCGTATCATAAGATAGGGATTTTAATTCCAAGACCGAGAAAGAAAGGCGGTTAGAAAACCGAAATGCTTTATAATTGAATATTATGGAAATGGAACCATCGCACTTCTAGATGGTTCTAGATTAATTCTATAAATCTAGATCTGCGCATCGAAATTTTAAAGATTGTTGAAAGGCCACTTTTAATTGAAGCTTCAGAAGTTTTAAAATTTATCTAGGCTTAATTCCAGCTGAGCGGACATTAGTTTCAATGTCCTCCTAAGTGAAAATAAGTGAATATTATTCGAAGAAATTACAGATACTATAAAAAAGGTCTATAAAATATTTTTCATTAAATTTAATTACGAATATTAGTATTTTTATCATACTCCGTTACGGATAACTCCTCCTGTCAGGTCACCTGTCAGCCAGTTCTTGATTTAAATGAAATATGAATTTGAATCGATTCCGCTCTGTGCATTGACTTTTCACACCATCAATAACTTACTTCAGTTATTGCTTACAATCATTATGAATTAAAATTGCTGACTTAGCTGAGAGTTAGTCTTACGAGAGCGATTCTGAAGTAATGTAAGGAAACAAATTATATTGATTTAGTAGATTTGTCTATTAACTTATTGTTCAGCCTTTTTTCCAATTCGAGAATATTCTAACGTATTCTGGAAACTCGGTATAATTGTTCAGTCATGTATCCATCGGGGGAAAAAATCCATAATTGTTGGTTCGGTGGGATTCAAATACAATTTTTTAAAATATAATCAAGACCCGTCATAAGTGTTAAATTCAGTTCATGTCCGAATTGTCTAAGCATTTATTACTTTTTCCATTATTTTTCTACTTCCAAGCATTTGAAGCTCTTCCTTTCCTATAATCCTTTTTTCTATCGAAATATTGTACGTGACGTGAAACTGAACTACGTTGAATGATTAGCGGTAGCTTATTTCGTAGTACACAATTGTAGTACCATTTCTTCATTAAACATTTTCCCTTTTCCCAATCCTAATACAAATACACAATTCACACACACACACTACCCACGTCATCATCACCACCCTCGAAATCACAATACACACACACACACACACACACACACACACAGACACACACTACCCACGCCACCATCACCACCCTCGAAATCACAATACACACACACACACACACACTACCCACGCCATCATCACCACCCTCGA
>JAPMOR010018327.1:23052-39668 GCA_026543865.1 Argiope aurantia | reverse complement strand
GCAAAATAAATAAAAACGGATAAAAGCAGGATTAAATTTATATAAAAAATTGCATCATTTTTTATTTAAAAAATGATAAATTATAAAAAATAAATTTGATAAAATATATATTTATATATATATATATATGCAATAAATTTTGATTTTAATTCATAAATATTTATAATGCTTTTTAAAACTATAAATAAAAGAATTTTCGCCTTATGTCATAAAAAAATAAATAAACCTATTTAATAAATTTTATCAGTTAAACTGGTAAAATCTGCGAATATTTCTCAATCACGTTCATGCACGCAGCACGTGCGCAGTATGAAATATAAAACGGTACTTACAGTTTTGCAAATGATCTTGAGGAGAATCGCAAGATTAAAAAAGAATACTGGACGGTAAATGAAAAATGATTACTAGTTTCAACTATATGAAAAACTGAAATGGTTTCATTCACAGATGATTTCATTCACAGATAACATGGTTGAGACTCCTTCAGAACAGACGCGTTTTCTCGGGCTCGTACAGAACACCGAATTTCCCCCTTTTTATCTGCGCCCGACATTCCGCATCTGATTGCCGTTGGTTTTTATTTACTAACAGTCTCCGCGCTCAAATGAATATTTACTCTAACGAAACGATAAACGCAGTCAGTTCTTGTTTTCAAATGTTCCTTCTGTTATGGATTGGTGTTACTGAAATTTACAGAAGTCATTTCCCATTGTTTGAAATTCGTTTAACATTTCGGGGAGTTGAGGCCTCTGTTTAGGTTCTCTTCAGTTTTGCAATGCAGTTTCTACTATTAACGGCACAATCGAATTCCACGAAAATTTGAAACGATCTCTTCTGCGGATTCTTCCTTTATCTTGAAAGAAGTTGAATTTTGTGAGTTTTTATTAAGACGAAATTCGATTTCGGGATTTTAGTGATTTCCTGAAAATTTATTCGATTAAGATTTGGAGAAGGGCACAAAAGGGAATGATAGATTTACATACATAACAAATTATCTGAAAAATAATTTCTATCAGCAGAATAAAGAAATTGGAATCCTTCATACAAATGAAAATTGTATAATGCATTTTTTATTTTCAGATATAGAAAGGAATTCGATCTTTTTTTATGTCGTCATCTATTGACCACACTTCAATAATATTGAAAATTGTCCAGATCATTTAAAATTAAATACATACATACATTCAATTTCAAGAAAACAAAATTTTTCAACGTTTCAAAATTATCATTCACATTATTGCAAATACTTATTTAGTATATTTCAATTATTTCGTTACCATCAAGAAAGGATTTGACACTTGAATCTTCATTTAATGTTTTTTTCATGGATTTTAATTTCGGATTTAAATTCGCAACTCTAAAAACGCTGTTATATTGATATTATAAGCCTAATGCGAAAGATTATTCTATAGAGAGCTTGAATTTGGCTTGCGTTCTTTATAATAAAATAATAAATCATTTTTTGTCTAAATTTTTCATATGATGCATTTTTGAAAAATACATACTCAGTTTTCTCCATTATAAAATGAAATTACATAAAATGCACCAAATAAACAAATGTTTCTTTAACAGATGTTCAATCATTTTTAACCAATGCATTCATTTATCTACCACATGTCTCTACCATATACATTCGCTTTGAACCACTCTATTCAAAATATTTTTTGCATGTTATCATAGATGTAACTAATACTACATAACTTCCAGAAAAAATCATAGAAATCAAAAAAAAATTTTAAAAAAATAGAAAAGTTTCCAAAGTGACGTCAAAAAAAAAGTAAATCTTCTGAATTTCAAGATTAATTAAAATTTATGCTTTGATTTTTTAAATTATCACTAGCAAGTATCGAATTACAAAATAAAAAACATTAATTACAACTCATAAGTTTAAAAGGCAATTTCGAATGTTTTTATAAAATTTTTACTGATGCCAATTAAAAATCTTGACAACATATCACTTACACAAAACTAATTTTGATTACAAATATCATTAATGTATTTATATTAAAATATAGGGGTCAGCGTCTTAATTTAAAGTTCAAAACATGTAGATCCATTTTTTTTTCTCCTTTTAATAACACGATTTGTGCGATATCTTTTGAAAAATTTTAAGAAAAATTAGAGTGGAGAGCAATTATAATTAGAGCAACATATAGAATTCAATTATTTTGATAAAAACTACTTTGAAACCTTATGAATAAATTTTCTATTGACTTAGGATTTTAAAATAAAAATTTAACTATCGGATAAAAATATTTATTCAAAATACAAAAAAAAATTCAATGATTTATTGATATTTTCCTCTATTACAGTTATTTAAAATTGTAAAAGAAAATGCATATTCATGCAGTTATTCTGCTAATCATTTGAAAGCTCAGAACTTTTGAAATTAAAATGAAAAAAAATCATGATATTTACCACTTAAAAAATATGTTACAAACTGGCAAAACTAACCTTCAATCTTGCAATCGATAATTTTTCTTAAAGAGGATCGTCAATCAGTTTGACATAAAAAACGAAATTAGTAAATAATAAAACAATAAATTACTTTACATAAATTAAAACCTTCGGCATAAACCAATGTTTTTTCCATTTCTAATCCCGCACCAGAAAATGGTTTATAGATATTAATCTGGAAAATTCAAAAGCAGTATTCGAAGGCAACTAAAAATCAAAAATGTTCGGAAACCACATGTCGGCATTTCGGTATTATTCATCCCGCCAAATATGCAAAAAAACGAAATGTCTTTTTAGTAAATGGCTGTTCTATCTTCTATATTCTGAATATTTATTTATTTATTGGCATCGAAAAACTGGCAGACGGCACGAAATACGAGACAGACAAAAGATCAACTGACTCCTAACTGTCTACTAAACGCACACGTGAAAAAGTTTGGCGACTAGACGAGAAAAAAAATCTGAAACGCTTGGCGTAATTTTGTGCCAACTTCGTGATTTCTTCGTCTATCGTGAATACATTAAAAATGTTAGATATGAAGGATAGAGACAAGTTCTAAAATTTCATTACTGAGAATACTATTAATGATTCATGAATAAACCAGCGGGAGTGGTCTCTCTGAAACTTTCTCGCATACTTTCTAATAAAGGTGAATTTCTGTTTTTTTCCCCCAACTGATTGAAACAAAAATGTTATATAGATATACATATGTAACCACGACATCATATATTAAATTTAACTTGTTTAAGTATATTGCATTTTTGAGCTATCGCGTTTACATGCTTCTGAAAGTACAGATCGATAGACGGTCAACCTTTGGCTGTATTTAACTCAAAATTTGATTTATGTCAACACTATGGATGCTTTATATGTTTAATCTGTCTACTGAATTTTATCTATTTATCTCTCACTATTTTGTAGATATCATATTAACTTATATTTGAACAGTTGGATATACAGACTTCTTCTGAATGGATTTTGCTCAAGATTTGATAGAAATCTACAAACTAGACCATATGCTATATTTCATCCGTCTAGCTCAAAGCGCTTTGGAGTTCTTTGTCACAGGCAACGTTTGACGTTTGAAACATTTTCCAGAAATGCTTTTTTTCCAACTGAGGGAAGTCTACAAAAATGGAGAATACGTCAAAATCTTAACTTCGATTTTTTTTAATTACAATAATTTTTTTTTAATTTTATATATGAAAAAGTAAAAATAATCAACACTAGAAATTTGTTACTTCGCAAATTAAGGAAGAAAGCTTAAAGAGGAAACTTAAGGAAAATATCACATTTTTTAATCTTCAGTCAAACATCTTGAAATCATAACAATCATTCAATATTTTAAAATAAATTCTGAGGATATCGTTGCAAACTGGCAAATATTTCCAATATTAATTCGTTAAGTTTCAAGTCATATGTTTGAAATAAGATAACAAGCCAATCAACTAACAATGAACAATTAAAGTAATTTCAAACCTTAGAAAAATAGAAAAAAAAACATTTTTAAAAATCAATAATTTTCCCAAAAAATGTTTTGAAAATATAAAACAAAAAAAAAATTCTAACATTTATATTATTTCTAAAAAATATTTTGTTTAAAACTTTCTTTAAATATTATTCTCTTTAAAAAAATAATTGAGAAAAATTTTTAAAAAACATTTTCTAAAATTTATGGTCTCTCCAAAAAAATATTTTTTTAATGTTATGTTTTTTTTTTTAAAAAATGAGAAAATTTGTTTAAATTCTGAAAATTTAAAAATATATACATTTTCTAAAATTTATGTTTTTTTCCAAAAAATGTTCTTTAAAAAAAATTTGAGGTTTTCGTAGCAAACCGGCAAATCTTTTCAACACTAATTCATCAAGTTTCAAGTCATATGTTTCAAATTAGATAATAAGCCATTCAACTAGAGATTAATCAACAATTAAAGTGATTTCAAATTTTAAAAAATTAAATTTTAGAAAATATTTTTTATGTTCTTTCTAAAATCATTCTATAGCGCAGAGGGAGAAAATTTTCTCCTCCGGTTGAGAACTTGAAGAAACAAGAAACCAAGTTTAAATTTATCAGTATTATGTAATAAGTATTGAAAACAATTTATGCATCGGCTTCTCAAGCAGCTTGAGCTTTCATGGAAAATATTATTGAGCAAGTGATAGTATTTCTTTTTTTAAACTAAGCATATGTTGAATAATCTTCTTATATGGTTAAGGATTATGTAATAAATCAGAGGCCTCCCCAAATTTCCCGCATACTCTCTCATAAATGTGAATTTCTGTTTCAGATCCGTTTTTTCCCTCGCCAATTGAAGCCAAAATTTGACACAAAACTTCAACTGCAGCAACTAAATCGTGTACCACATCTGATGCATTCAAGTTATTATTACGAAAGTACAAAATGGAGTTGGCTCAAAATTGGATAAATATCTAATATTTAAAAGTTAATTTTAGTTTTAGTTATATTAAAGTCCCGTTTGAAGCAACACTAGGGCTATTTTGGGACGGACCTCGTCATTTTGAACCACGGTCAGATGACGAGGACGACACCTGAGCTGGCACCCCCCTCTCCACACCACACCACGGAGGACATTTGTTCCGGACGGATTTAACGTGCAACAGACCCCCTTACACGACGGTTCTTCGGTGGAATCGGGTCTCGAACCTGAAACCCTCCGGTTCCGAAACCCAGACCTTACCACCAGACCACCGCGGCATTTAAAAGTTAAACCTGTTTTCCTAATTTTATCCGTATACCACTGTTTGCTCTGTATGTTTTCTGATTAACTTATATTCGAACAGTCGAGCAGGCAGACTTCCTCTGAATAATTTTGCCCCAAATTTGAAAGAAATCTATAAATTTGTTTTAAAGAACCTACCATCTAGCGTAGAAAGAGTTTTTGAATGATCTTTATAGCAAACAGTCAGCACAAAAGGACGGAAAGACAGATCCAAAAATATGTTTTTCGAACTCATAGAGGTTTAAAATGTGAAGATTCATAAAAATCTCAATTTTTTTTTATATATGATTACAATACTTTCTTTGTGATTTATCTATGAGAAAGTTCAAAAGGGATGGATTTTTTTTTGCTGTAATAAATGATTATATAATGAGCTATCAGCGCTACAATCATCGTTGCACAAATACACTCTGTTGAAATGCGAAATGATTACGTGTCAATTGAAGTTAATATTTCAAAGTTAAGACACTTTGCAAATAGTTTTACGTCAAAGTACTTTTCTTTTTTCCTAGCATTACATTTAAATAAACCATCTTTTTAAATGATTCCAAAACTTGTTTATCTTTCCTCTTTTAATTTATACTGACTCTTCAGTTTTGTTTTTCAAATATTATTAAATGCTGATTCGCTGAAAAAGAGAGATAAAGAAGCAGAAAGAAATTTGATAGCCAAATAGCAAGTTCTTATTGCTATTATTACTTGATAGTCTTTTATAAAGTTCTGAATTTAAAAATGATTTGGAAATTGAGCGAAATGAATAAAAGAAATCTTTTCTGCATTTATATTGAATCAAAAATTGTTATATTCACCGTTCTTATATTTTTAATTATTCAACGAAAATTAAATGTATTGACATTCTTTTACATAAACTAAATTAAAAGAGATATTTTCAAGTGAAAAAATTAAAAGCTTATCAGTGAAGTCAACGCATGATATAAAATTTTAATTACTTTCCCTTTTATGAATTTTGTTAACCTATTTCTCTTTTTTTTATGATTATTCCATTAGGGTTTTTATTTCTTGATTTTTTTTTATCGAGAAACAAATAAAAATTAAAATAGAAATCATTTAAAAGCGCGGCGTATATTTTATAAAAATTTGTTTCTGAAGAAACATCCGAAAAAATTTACTTTAATAATTTTGAAGAAAAATAATAAAAAATACATTTTTGAGTAATTCTTTCTTCCTCGTAAGGTTCTTAGAAGGGTAAAATTAAAGAATTTTAAATGTTTCTGTCTCCATTCTTGTGTGTTGACTGGAACAGTTATTTTAAACATGTTCGGAAACATCGCGCAAACCTTCTGTGAATTCTGAGATTGCAGAGTCGGACTAACTTTCAACACAAATGTGAAATTTACTTGTAGAAATGAATTTAGAAATTGACACTTTCATGCAGTTTCTTGAAAAACGATTTCTGAAACATCGCAGTTGTATGTACAAGAAAATAAAAATAAATTATTTCTGTTTTGCTAGTTGATGTCTCATTTACTTAAGCAAATCAGACATCAGCTAAACTAAATAGTAAAATTTAAAAAAAAATGTGTAATCTGTTATCGCAAATTATAATTTATCATGCAAGAGCATTATTATTTAGGTCGCGTGGTATCAATCAGACTGAAAAACATGTCCTCACGTGACTCATATTTCGTAATCACCAACATTTGGAAAAGCGATGGTTTTTGACCATCTTAAAATCAATCGAATTCTAAAAATTTTTTCTCGAGGCCAGAAAATTTTTCTTCATAAATTCGCTTTAAACTGGCTTGGAATGATCATGTGGCTATTATTTCGCTCAATTGTGAACTTTGAAAACAGCGATAAGGTATTTTTTTTTTTAAATCTCAAAATCCTTAGGACACCAAACTTTTTTTGGCAGCTAGAAAAATTGAATTTTTTAAAAAATTATTACATAACTTCAGATACTTCTCCTAGCTGTTCCGTATTGTCCCATTTTCTTCTTTGTGCTTCTTCGAGCGATAACTTCATTCGACCCTGCCTTTTATTCACCAGACAGGAGAATCAGGCACATGGCGAACATTCGTGCCAATTCTAACTTTTAATTGGCGATCAGTCACCAAATGTGACAGCCTTTTTCATCATTTTCTAATAACCCTAAAAAGCGGAAAATTGATGCCTCAAAAGCGATAAATCGCCAACTTTCTACCCGTGCTGTCAATTTTGAAGTAAAATCCCAAACCAAAATAAAAGCATGTTCTCACATGATAAGAAATAAAGTAACAATATAATTTTTCTGGAAATGGCGAAATAAAATTGTTGAGAAGATTTCTTTTACAAGATGTATTCATTGCAACGTAAACTAGAGCGTCATCTCAACTTATTAAACTATGAATCAAGACCAGAAGATCAAAAATAATTACACGTTTTCACTTTCGCATACACGAAGTATGGAGAAAATATTGTTATCATCCAAAAATTCGAACTCGATATTTTTGACGAATTTCCACGCTTCAGACCTGTCTTAGTTCGAAAAACACATTTTTATAAAATCCCTCCCTATCAGTGTATAAGTCTGTGACAAAGATAACTCTAAATGCTTCGAACTAAATGGATGAAATTTCGCAAACGGTCTGTTCGAATATAAGTTGACAGAATAATTACCTATCTTAATATCTTTATTGTAAGCATTTCTCAGTTTTATGCCACATCCAATTTGGGGTTGAACATCTGACGATCGGTACTTTCAGAAGCATGTAAACGCGATACCTCAAAAAAGCAATACCTTAAATTTCGTATGCGATATTGTGACTGCAATTATAACTCTGTGCCAAATTTTGATTCACTAGATTCGGAACAAACGCGTCTAAAACACGTTCATCTTTCATAGAGAGTATGCCAGAAAGTTTTAGGGGCAGCACTGCCGCTGGTTTACAAGATGCTTTAGGGGTGTTAGAGTTTTGATTCCCTCCGGTGGAGAAAAGGGGAAATTCTGTTCCCCTAACCAGATGTATTCGAGACGCCGACACGGCGACATGTACATTCTCTCTCTCGTCTTGGTGTTATGATGTGTTTGTGTGGTAGCTTAGAAATGTCCGTGTCCATATATATGTGAAAATAAAACCTATGAAAGTTTCAACTCCTGCTTCTTCATTAATGGAATTGTCATGCACTGATCGAACAAGGGGGTAACTAAGAATGGAATTTATAATTTTGAATCATTGTAATTTAGACTAGAGTGTTCTTTCATCCCATTAGATAAAGAATTCAAGACCAGATATTAACAATGATAAAATGAATTGGATATTTTTAAATAAGAAATTATACGAATGTGTATTTACATCAATAGTTTGTAAACCAAGATTGCAGTTTTATCAACTTTTTGATAAAATCTGACTAACGTCTGGTTGTTCGAATGCATGTGAATACTATAACTTAAAATTGCAATGAGCTAGTTAGGTGAATCTTGGCATATGTCTTTACCACCATAACTATAGATCTGTACAACTTTTTAGACTGAATTCTTCTTCTGAAATTGACTATCTAGTGAGTATGAGATCACGTGAACGCTACAACTAAAAACCTAATAAGCTAGGGAAAAACAGTGGGAGTGGTCTCTCCAAAGCTTTCTCGCATAATCTCCAATAAAAGTGATATACCAGAGAACGCCTTGCGTTGCATTGGCACGCAATAGTTACGAAATATTAATCTTTGACTTGAATTGAGCAATTTTATGGAATTTATGGTGTGATGCTCGGCGAATTTTTTCTCGATTAATCCTGGCATGCGATTAAGAGTATCCGAAAATCGAATTTGTGTTTTAGATGCGTTCCAGAATTTTGAACAGAGTGGCAATATTAGTTACAAAATCGCATATCACATTTCATATATTTAAGTCAATTTATATGATAAGTATTTTGATATATTTAAGTCATTGCGTTTTTGAGTTATCGCGTTTACATGTTTTTGAAAGTACAGACCGAGAAACGGCCAACCCCTTGTTCGATTTAGCTCAAAATTTGACAGATGCCTACACTTTAGTTGATAAATCTGTGTACCAAATTTCATTCATCTAGTGCTTTTCGTTTTATAGTAATCGTGTGTACTTATACTCAGACATCAGGACAAACTTCCTCTCTGTCGATAATGCTACGTTCAGTGGTGCCGGGGTGGTAGGCTGTACAAGGACAGGCTTCCTCTGTATAGACTTTGCCCAAAATTGGATAGAAATAGAGAACATTGACATTAAGATCGTATACTACATCTCTTTAGCTCAAAGCATTTTTTTTATTATTATTATCTGTGTCACAGACAGACACAATGCCATTGTGTGTTTTTCGAACTCGGGGAGTTCTAAGACGTGGAGATTTGTCAAAATTTCGAGATCGAATTCTTTGGCGATTGTGTTACTTCTCTGTACTATTTTAGACCTCGAATATAATAAAATAAAAATTGGTATATGATCTTGATATAAAAATTATAAACCTGCACTCCAAATTTTGGATGCAATAGGCGGATGAGAAGTTCCGAAACGCTTACTTAATCATCTTCAGCATAGAAAGAATTTAACGTAGCGTCGCAACTTTACTGGGCAGTCGAAATGTAAGCACTTGATCTGGTTACTTTCTAACTATGTGTTTACAACTATAAAGTGGATCCATCTGGCACTTTTACATAGAACAGTCTAAAATTCAAATTGTCGAACTTCCCTAGCACCATCATAGACAGGATATCACTATCATACCAAAGACGGGACATTGGTCGTACTACAACTTATTGAATAACTAATAGAACCTATCAAGAGACTTACCAGAGGAAAGGCTGAACTTGGAACTGGAGCGTCTTGTGCAAAGTGAAGGAGTGTGCGGAGATCCATCCCTTTTATAGGCAGGTGTCATGCTCAACTAATTTCCTGTCTGAAGCCCCTTAACCGAGGCGAGTGGGAGAAACTGTTACAACTATGTTGAAAGAAAACCTGCAAGGCTGAAACGGATATTCTTTTTTAACGTCATTTACGTCCTTTAGTTGTCCGGAGTGTGTTTCTAGGACAAAATTCCTTTTCAGATCGCAATAACTTATGCTGATTTAATTCTTCAAAATAACTAACTTTTAAAGTCAAATGGTATTAAATTTTTCATGGTAATTAGCTTAATGGCTGGACAAAATTATCAAATAATAATAATAAACAAGATAAATATGATAACAATAATTATTAAAATATAATAACAATAAAATCATTTACCAAAAGATAATAACAAAAATATGAAAGATTTAGAGAGTTTGAATTCAGATATAGTAATCGCGGAAAAGGAACGAAGACATAAAATTTCTGCATATCTGGCCATTTGCTATCTAGTTTTTATGACGAAAGTTTTAGTTTAATTACAATTTTGTAAAATTATATTAATTTATAAAAATCAAATTCCGAAAAAAACATTTTATTTAAAAAACACATTTTAATTAATATAACAAATGAATTTTTTTTTTTATTTTAAATATTATATTTTTAACCTTTTATTCACGATTTATTATTATAAACTTTATGGAATCTTGGTATTAATTTTCCTCATATTCACTATCAGATAATACAACCCATATAAAATAAAAATTATTTAAAATAAATAGTTAACTGGCATTCAAGTTTTGGAAATAAGTATTGCATTCTCAATGAAAATATACTAGTATAAAATTTCAAAATTTTAGTGCAACTAGAAATGAGAAAAAAGCGAATTATGAACATGAAACAATCTTATCTTTTATCATTTTATATCCTTTTCTTATCTTTTTATTTGGATTTGTCTATTCCACTTCTAATTTATATGGACTATTAAATATGATTATTTTTTAGTTCACGACAACAGTATCATTGATTCAAGGAGTCCGTTTCGAGCAATTGTTAATAGTTGAATCTGATAAAATTTTTACAACAAAAAAGAAATTTGTCTAACTTATTCTTTAAAATTATTTTAATAAAATTACTGTGATAAAATACTGCTAAACTTTATTTTCTCTTTGAGATTTCAATTACTTATTCTAATACTTAACTTTAAAACAACATAAGGACCATACGGAAAAAATATTTTTTGATGATGTGCAAATGGAAAAATTCTTCTCTATCAGCGAACAAATTACGCCTTCCCTCAAAAAGAATTCACCACACACATTTATGTAGTTGAAAATAAATTATATATTTTACATGACCAAAAAATTTAATAGTATTGAAATTGCAATATTAGTTTAAGCTAGACTGAAGTCCAGCTTAGATAACGTTTACTCACATTAAACACCATACGTTAGCTTGACGATTCCGAAAATATTTCTTAGTCATTTTAAAACAAAATATATATTTCGATAAATTCCTTCTAAATGTATTGGAAACTAAAAACAAAATTTGCTTCAAAAGTTATAACACAAAATAGCCACCTTTGACGACCATCATGTTCGCGAAGATTATTGACTTTATAGGCTATATATGTTATAGATTATATATTAAACTATTTATTATTATGGGATATATATTATTATAGATTATATATGTTATAGACTATATATGTTAAATATTAATGTGGGGTTAATGCATTTTTTAAATCATTATTTGATGAGGCCTCAAATAATGATTGAAAGGCTGATGATTCAGGCAGAAAAACCATGAATTTAACTGAATAAATCCAAACAAATTACAACACATAAAATTAAAAGATCGATACGTTACAGTAACTGTAATAAATTGATGATTATGCATAATTACCTTTAATTATTCATAACCACGCATAACTTTAATGGTGATTATGGTAATCATCGGTAACTATATACAATCTCCGGATTAATCCCATTTACCATAACATATAAGTGAAATTAAAACCGAAGCACAATTCCGACTTCGAAATGAATGTCCAAACAAGCATTTTTTAATCTTAAAATGCAACCGAATATTTTGATGGGCGAATTTGTATTTCATCATAACATTAAAAATTATGTACTAGAATTTTAAAATTATTAAAAATAAAGAAAACAATATATAGAGATGATATTGATATCATTAAAAAGGTAATTTTGTGATTTTTAAGTTAATTTAAAATCTGTTTTAGTGAGATAATAGCTTTGGAAGATATGGTCATCACTTTAAATAGATAAGTTATAAACATTATCTTTCTGCCAATAGCTAAGCCTACTTTCGCGCTCGATTCAATTTTTAAGCATGTTTCTTAATTGCTTTTGCATCTTCTTACCTCTGAGTGAATAGATATATTAATGAACCCTATCCAGAACATTTCTAATATGTGGTAGCTTTATTAGTGAACGAAGCGTTGAATTAAGTGCAGCTGTAAAAAGGTCAATGAATCAGGCTGGAAGTTCGTTAGTGACTTGTTTACATTTCACTTTTATCATTCCACAATAAGTAATAAGAGCGATTTCTGTATTACGTACATTATCATTTTATATAAAGGGCGATTATAATTAAAGTTACGATTTCAAAAATCGATAATTTTAAAACTACTGGTCAGAATGACTTGATAATTTAGCAGAACAATCGTGAGGCAATGGAATTGTGTTTGGTGTAGGGCAAAAATTGTTATAAAATATTCCGATAGATGGCGCTGCCAGGGTTCACATTGTTATTACTTATTTACATTCAGAATTTATATTGTAATGCGAATTACTTATACTTGACATGTGCACTGCAGGCATAGCTGCCATAAAAAAAGAGAACAACAGCTCTTTGCCTGAATGCCTCATCATGACTGACTATAAAGGATCGCGATCTACTCTTGAAGCTTTTTTATAAAAACGATAACTCTGTTCTTACAACTATCAGGAAGTTTCGGACATTAAAATCTATAAAATCAGATCCAATAACCAGAAATGCTCCGCGAAAACTGACCAGTTCATTTCAAGTGAAACGGGGTAGAGGAAGGAAACCAGGTATGGATATGGTTACAACATTACAATAACAGACTAACAGTAATGCTGGGATCAGCAGTGCACGGAGAGTTAGCAGAATGCTGGAAATGCCGATCAGCACGGTGCGTTAAGTCCTACGGAACATCTTGTGCTGTTATCCGCACAAGATAACTCATGCGTGGCAGTTGCTACCTGCTGACTTGGAAGCACTTGAATCTTGTGCACTACGATTTCTTGCCCGGATGGAAGTGGTCAACAGATGGCCATGGAACATTCTGGGGTCCAACGAAGCCCACTTCCATTTGCATGGTTCTGAAAATACGTAAAATTGCAGGATATGGGCGACCGAGAATACGTCCCAGCTACAGCCATTACCTCTTCAATCTGAAAAGGTCACTGTGTGGTGCAGAATAACGGCAGCGTTTATTGTCGGTCCGTTTTTCTTCGAGGAAATCACACCTGCGGGTCCCGTTACATGCACCGTTACTACCAAGTGGTGTGAAGCATTTTTGCGCAGTCATATCCTTTCAGCATTTCAGCAGCGTCAATGTATGGATCGCACAATATTCATGCACGATGGCGCTTATTCGCACATTGCTACTCGTGTGAAGCATCTGCTGGGTGCTCATTTGGGAGATGATAGAATCATAAGTATCCATTTTCCAACAACATGTCCACGACGTTCCCCCGACTTAAACCCGTGTAATTTCTGGCTTTGGGTACCTTGGGCTCTGGGTGCCTGAAGAATATTGTTTACAGCGAGTGAATTAAGAATCTAGCAGACTTGAAGGCAAGCATCACACACCACATCCATTGTATAAGTACAGATACCCTCCAATCTGTTGTGGAGCATGCCGTTTTGCGCTTCCAATTAGTAGCGGAACAAGGCGGAGGGCATATCGAACAACATGTGACTTATACACCCATCAGTAAAATGTTTGTTCCATGAAGCTTTTTTTTTGTTATTATCGTTGTCGCTATAAACATGAATTCTGGTCTTATCGCTAATAATTGTTTAGTAAATCCCTGAACTGTATTGTTTCCTTTTGACTTATCCTTGTATTTAACGAATCCAATTTTTGTCTTTTCTCTGACAGCGCCATCTATCGGCACACTTTGGAACTATTTTTCTCCTTTTCCAAACAAAATTCCATTGCCTCACGATTGTTCTGCTAAAATATCAAGTCATTCCGACCAGTAATTTTAAAATTATCGATTTTTGAAATCGTAACTTTAATCACCCTGAACATAGATACGCATAATATTCTTTTTCTTAATTGGCTTCGTCATTCGCCAATATAATGTTCTTTTAAGTAAACTTTCTGATGGTGTCGAAAATAATTGTATGCACAGCAAAGATCTGTCAAATTCCAGGTTCACAATGATCATCAGGTTTTTATTTTAATTAAAAGATTTTATTCGACACTTTGGAGAACAGTTGGTCGGCCGACATTAATCCTTACTAAAATTTCTAATTAAATATTTTATGCAACTTAATCTCTTAGTAGTTTTTTCTGCAAAGTATTTCTAAGCTTCAAACTTTGATACTTATGTAACTCATAATATTACAGAAATTTTACACTGTTCGGTCCATTGCACTCTCCATTCGGTCCATTGTTGTGTATCTCTCTCATTTTCAGTCAGCTTCTATAAAAATTGAACTTTTAATTGAAAAGAGAAATAAACATAATTCAATTAATACAAAAAAAAAATTGATTTTACTGAAACCAAACATGTTATTTGAATATCTAAAAAAATATATATGTTTTAATTATTTTTGACACTCCAATGTTTAAATAAAAAAATATATTTCTATCTTCTGCTACTAAATCTGACAGAGTTATGAAGTTTTGAATATTATTTATATTAATGTTGAATTTAGAACATTCAACAATTTCATATTTTAGACTAATCAGCCTTAGGGAAACTTCTGGCACTGATTGGAGTATCTTCTTTGAGAAGGTCAATAGAGTAGTTCTAAAGTCGCACGTTTTTATAAGATCAAATTTTCACATATCGCTCAGTTTTAGTCACAATAACAACGAGGACCTTTCCTTTTATTTAAATTTTAATAACTCAAGATTATTTTACTAAATATTATAAAAATGTAAAATTCTTTATTCATCAGAACATTTACTGATTCAAAGTGCAGAAAACAACATTCTTTACTTCATTTAGATCTTTTTCTAAAAGATGGATATGCCTAATAATTATTGTTTAGTTTAGTTTAGTTGGTTTAGTTATATTAACGTCCCGTTTGAAGCAACACTTGGGCTATTTTGGGACGGACCTCGTAATTTTGAACCGCGGTCAGATGACGAGGACCACACCTGAGCTGGCACCCCCCTCTCCACACCACACCAGCGGGAGGACGTTTGGTCAGGACGGATTTAACGTGCAACTGACCCCCTTACACGACGGTTCTTCGGTGGAATCGGGTCTCGAACCCGAAACCCTCCGGTTCCGAAGCCGAGACCTTACCACCAGGCCACCGCGGCCTAATTATTGTTTAGAAATTAGGCACTAGAACTCGATTATAGTGGATATTCTGCACATATATAAATCCTGTTTACGTTAAATACTACAGAATTATTGGCTTAGTAATATAGCTATATTTAAAGTTAATAGAAACCTTCAGCTTGCACTTAGTTTCCCAGTAAACGACATGTTTCATGCTTATTTCTTAATTTATATTATTTATGTGTTGAAAATTATATCTTGTCAGGTTTCATTTACAGTAAGAGTTAACTTAATATTCTAGTTTGAGCTTTTTGGCAACACGTTTATAAAAAAAATTTCACTCACGTATAAATCATGCACAAGCATGGCAAATTTTACTTTCATTTTGTGTGGAATGATTTGTTGGAAAATTTACGTAAAACATTATTTAACCAGCGCTGTTGATATCTCTAAAATTCTCCCGCTTACTCTCTAATAAAGGTGTTATCCTAGAGAACGCCTTGCACGTCAGTGGCGCACAATATTTACGAAATATTAACCTTTGCCGTGAATTTAGCATTTTTACCGAATCTATCGTGTGATCAGTTTTTGGCGACTAAACCCTGGGATGCGGTTAAAAGTATCCTAAAGTGGAATTTGAGATTTAGGCGCGTTCTTCCCACTCTATTAAAACAAAACTGTAACGCAAAACTGGTAGTCAGAAATATATAAAACACTTTTTTTATGAAATGTATAGTAAAATGTATACAGCTTAAGGGATTGTGAAGGGAATTAGATCCTATTATGCTCCCCCATACTTAAATTGGACCTTATTTAAATCTTACGATTCTAGAAATAAAAGTTAAAAAGAATCTACTTTTCTTTTAAATGGAGCTAACTAATTCTTCAACTTTGCGCTTCTTATTAACTGCTTTCAAATGCTGCTTATATCCATAATAGTTACACTACAAACATGATTCCAATATCTACCTCGAAGAAAATTCACTAATCAAGAGAAGCAGTTTCTTTTTAACAATCCTTTATTGAATAAAACGATGAAATTTTAAGTTTCATAAGTCGGTCAGCTATGGTTGCAAAAGAACGAATATATATATATATAT
>JAPMOR010018327.1:0-22343 GCA_026543865.1 Argiope aurantia | reverse complement strand
ATTGCATATCGTTTAAATTTCCCAGCATTTTCTTATGATTCTATTTTCATGTTTTCAAATTCAATGCAAAATTCTTTATGGTCCAATTTTTAAAAATTTGGTCGATTCTTTCACAACTTTGTCAGAAGAGATTTCCAAATAAATGTTTTGCATCAATATGTTGAATTAGCGGCCACTTAAACACAGTGTATAAGAAGATTTTAATTAAATTAAAATAACATTAAAAAAATTCACTAATTTCAGAAGTTTGGAAAGAAAAATGAAAGTCATACATTGCCTTAAGGTCACAAAAAAGCTTAAGCCAGCCTTGATTTTACATAAAGAATTACATTTATTGGTCACCATACTTTGAAATAATCCAAGATAAATGAGCTTACTTAAGTAATTAGGAATATAAATTACTATTTCATGAATTTCAGAGTCAAGATGAAAAAAGTTTTCCTTATTGTTTACTAGCCGCCTTTGGCGACTAGCTGGTTCACCTAAATTAATGGTTGCTAAAACTTAAATATTTTGTGAAAATACGTCTTAATGATTTTTTTCTACAAAATATTTTTACATTACTAAACCTTTACGATACGAGACTTGTAGGGCTCATTTCTGATATTTCTATTATTTTTTTTATCTTTTAATTATTTACTTCTTCTAAAATAATTATTCCACTAATATATTTTATATGCCAGCTTAAGGTTTAAACGCATATATTTTCAGATATTAATTTAAATATTGCATAATGTATTGTTTAATTTTCAGATTTTAAAAAAGTCCATGTTCGTGTAAGATCACATAGTATCAATTAAGTCTTTTATTATCGATGAGGAAGATCTAATCGCCTCAGACGACCAGCTGGTTCCTCGATCATAATGACCAACCATATTTAATTTCATCTAAATAACTTGGATACAATTCATGTCCATGATTCCACCCAACTTGACAGAAATGAAAGCCGTGGTTTTTTTAATTTTATTATTTAAGTGGCGTTTATTGTGTAAATGAACCTGACAGTTAGAGACCAGTCTTTTAACATCATGACGTTATTTTAAAAAAAAAAATGTCTGGTTCCTCTATTTCTTAAATTTTGGGGTATTGTTACTCTACTTTTATTCGTCTCGCATATTTCGAACGTAATCATTTTTCTTTGATTTTCAACAATGGAAGAAAATCATACGATTAAATATTTGATGAAATAATAAAAACATCATGAATTTCAGGGCAATGACATAATAAATTGTTAAAAATTAAACAAAAAAAATTTAAACTGGCGAATTTACACACGAAAAAAAAAATTGAACAACTATTCAATTGGTATTATTACAAAGATAATTTTTGTAAATTTTAAAGCGGTGTAATATTCATTTTTGTGCGATAATCTTTTCAGAAGTTATCGCGGGAAAACACCAAAATTCAGCTTAATTTTTAATTAATCAAAATTTCAAAAAAATCACTCCGAGGTGCACCTTCTCGACCTCCAGGGTATAAATATGTCATATGTGTTAACTGTAGGTCCAATGGAGTGCCCTGTAGAACACCAACATACACACACACATACATTCATTTTTTATTATTAGAAAATAGATATAGATTATTTGCAGCAAAATACCTACAAAATGATGCAACTGTATTCGAATATATAACAAACTACTTACGTTATGTTAATAATGCCTTTTTGTATATTTTGCAAAAGAAAACTTGTCTTAATTTTGCATTAGACAACTCTTACTTTCTTACATTATTATTTGCAAATTTGATCTTTTCATTAAAAATTCTCCCAAACAAAAAAAGTGCAAAGTTTACTATCTCGAAACACATTTTTCAAATTATTTAGCAATCATTTTTTATATATATAAAGAGCAATAATTGTTTTTTAATTATTATTATATTTTCACTCTAATTTTGTTCTTTCTTAAGAAATATCTTCTGGTTTCTGAAGAAAATATTCAATTTTTCTGATTTTTCGCCTTAACCCGCGATTTTATTCATGAATTTCTTTACGCGGCCCGAGCATGGAGTGAAAATTACTCCATTATTATTTTTTTCTTTTTCTGTCTTTTGGAAAAAGCATTGGAATTTATTTTGGAATCACAATACATTCTGGAAATCATGCAGTAACCAAAAGGATTAAAAATATTAATATTAAAAGTGTAAATGTTATAATATTAAATGTTGGGAAAAGGTTATAAGAAAAACCTAAACAATCTTTTAACGAGTATTTACTAAGTTTAAATATTACAGAATAATGTTAGTAACTGTTAGAATTTAACAAACAAAAATAAAGAATATTTTAAAATGTTATTTTAAGAATAATTTCTTTATTCCCTTTGCATTATTCAAATTAAAAACAGTTTCAGAGACGTGGAGTCAATGACTCCATAAATAACGATAAAAACTTTGAAAAAGAATAACTCGGTTATACGCACGTGTTCATACTTAGAATTTTGCAAACATACTGCTGAAAAAACAACCTGAAGGTATTGAAGAGATGATTCTATTCAAGGACGAAATGCTACGTGATAATCAAAGCTAATCAACAACTCAGTCATTTTGACTCCCGTCTCGTTACGGGTTAAACTTCTCACGAATTGATTTATTTTCGCAATGAACCTCATTTTAGAGGGAAAGGATACCCATAAATAATTATAAAATTATATTTCAAATCTATTATTAAATCTTCTATATTAAAGCTTGCGAATATTCTTAAATCAGAGACTTAATCTTTCATTTCTTAAATTCATAAAATTGAATCACGTTTTCACAGCTAAAAAAAAAGGAAGAGAAAAAGAAAGAGAAAAGGGTTTCAGGTTCAAAACACGATTAAACCGAAGAACCGCCGTGCACGTTAAATCCGTTGGGGCCAAACGTCCTTCCCCTAGTATGGTGTGGTGTAGTGTGGAGAGTGGTTGCCAGCTCAGGTGTCATCCTCGTCACCTGAGGGCGGTTCAAAATTATGAAATCCGTCCCAAAATAGCCCTAGAGTTGTTTAAAAATGGGGCGTTAATGTAACTAAACTAAACTAAATCAGGAAATATTTCCGCTAGCAATACGAGCATAGTAAATGCTTTAGGAAATATTCAATAATTATAAAAACAACTAAGATTTATTGAAAAGAAAGATTTCAAACAATGCATTTGCCAGACGAAATAAAAAGAATGTTAAAAAATATATTAAAGCAAATCTCATATTTAAAAACAGATTCTAAATTTTCTGTCTTCTAACTGCATTATATTAATGGTATTTAAGGTCTATTTAATGTTATTTTTCCCAGTTGTGCAGGGTCGCTAAAAAAGATAAAATTCAAAATATTTATCTACTTTAATGAAAATAATTACGTTTTTAAATAAATGATTTCTTACAACAGAGATAGAGAAAAACTTAAAATAAGTGATAAGCAAAAATTATGAGCAATAAAATATAAAGGTGCGATTAAAAAATAAATTTACGAAATAAGTAGGGGGGAGGATAGAAACAAAAACAGATTGAAAACTTGCCTTTTTTTTTTTTTTTTTTTTTTTTTTTTTTTTTTTTAATATTCTCCATAGCTGTCAGCTCTATAGCTTCGAGAGGGAGGAAGCCAGTTTTATTTATGCATTATTTCGCCTCACTCAGAGAGATTTGACGTTCAGATCTGAATTCTGAACGACGGTGAAAACTGTGAACTTCTAGCTTCAGTTCAGATTTCACAGAACGATTTTGGTTTTCTCAACCGCATCGCGGTTATAAAATGTCAATTATATCTCGATTATTTTTAATTTCAAACAATATTCGAAATTGTAGTAAATAAAAGCTAATGAATGTTATATAAACAGAAATAATAAAATTTTGAAATAATTGCTAGAGCCGTACAACAGCCGAAACGGATGAACGCAGAAAGCTAAACATTTATAGATGAGTTGTATAAACGTTCCGTTTGAAAACAACACTAGTGACTTATTTCGGGGCGGAATTCATAATGTTGGACCTCGGACAAATGACGAGGACGACACCCGAGTTAGCAACCTCGTATCACATCAGCGGGTTAATGTTTGGTCCGCGGTGTCAGTTTTAACATGTACTAAACCAGTATATACGATGAACTTTTAACAAAATCGGGATTCAAACCTTGCGCTTCCCGGTTTCGAGGCCGAGATTTTACCATTAAGCCACTGTGGTCTATGCATTTGTAGAAATAAAAAAGAAAGTCTTTTTGGAGTAAGCTCATAAAAATTGTCAAATAATCAAATTTACTTAAAAGTAACCCAAGAACGATTTTCGAAGAATAAAATTCCCATAATGGTAGTAAAGTGTAATAAATATGCTCATTTATATAAGTATTTATAGCTCACAAGTCCATCAATGCTCTTTCTGCGAAGCTGCTTCGCGGTTACTCCTCTCCAAGACTCTAAATGTCATTTGTCTCGAAAACTTTGTCATTCAATAAAGAACAGCATGTTTCTAAGACAACAAATCGTCTATTCTGTACAATGATATTTCGCAGTCTTATGATTGCGATCCATTGGTGCCTGGTTTAAGTCTCAGATTTTGAAAAGACTATTATATATACTAAGTTGGTAATTGAATTTCTTAAAAACAAGTTCAATAAAAGCTGAAGAATTTCATTCATTATTATTTAATATTTGATGAAGTCGATAGTTATGAGCTTTTGTTTCCAGAAGCAGTTCTTGCAAGACAAAGAATGAATAATTAGAAAAAATAACCGCATAAAAATTCTATAGTTCTATAAAATTCTATAGAAAATCTTAGAGTAATAATTTATTATCTTTAATCAGAGTGGAGAATTCTAAAATCTCTTAAGAAATTATAAAACTATACGTTGTAAAGATATACAATTTTTTTTCTTCTTACATACATAGAGAATAAATTCAGTCAGAAGAGCCAAAAGCACGGCTTGTAAATGCTAAAACTTAAATGTTTTGTGACTTCCCTTTTTCGTCCAAACAAGGGAAATATTTATAAACAAACTTTTGAATACAGCTTTAAGGACAGAAGTTTCTAAGATTTTGTAAATTTTTTTGTTCCCCCTCTCCCCAATTCAAAGAAACTTTAACCAATCTTTTTCGGGCATTTGCTTAAAGATATTCCATTTATTAAGTAGAGACTCTTAGGGCTCAACCTAAACATGTGTTCGAATTGGGTGATTAAGGTTCTATTCTGGAGGATTTGCGAAAAGGGACAGCTTCAATTCCCACAAGTCATTTGCCTCCGGCAGATTGAGGGATTACTTCAGAGAAAATCCCTTTTTGATTGTTCTCGACCTCAAATATTAAAGGACTTACATCTGGGATGTTGGAAGAATGGTTTATTGAACTTTTTTGTAACTTTTCCTAACTTTCTCAGATAGGAAGTAAAAATAACAATAATAATAAAGTAGCATGGAAAAAATAATCAGTATTAAAATTTTGGCGACTTTACGCTTTTTAGACTTTTTAAAGTCTTGAAAAAACAGGTGTTTGAAATTATATTTGTCCATCTGTCTTTGAACGATAACTCAAAAACATTTTGAGCTAGGCAGATGAAATGTGTTGTCTCTATATCATGCTTATAGATTTCTAACAAATTTTAAATGCAATTCACACACAAGTTTAGCAGCCTTTCTGTACTCGATAACTACAAAACGTAAAGAGTCATAAATAGAATTGGGTACACAATTTAGCTTCTAACATGCACATAGCTATCAAATTTTAAATCAAAACTCTCAATGGATTGGTCGTCTTTTGTGTTCATTTGCATATTTAGCTCCTAAGCCCCAAAATAATTTTTATTTTATTTTACAGGTGGTTCGCACAATCAAACAGGGTTTAATTTAGTTATATTAACATCCCGTTTAAAAGCAACACTAAGGCTATTTTGGGACGTACCTCGTAATTTTGAACCACAGTCAGATGACGAGAACGACACCTAAACTGGCACACCTCCTCTCCACACCGCACCACACAGCAGGAGGACGTTTGGCCATGACGGATTTAACGTGCAACAGACCCCCTTACACGACGGTTCTGCGGTGGAATCGGGTCACGAATCTGAAACCCTCCGGTTACGAAGCCGAGACTTTACCACCAGGCCATCGCGGCCCCAATCAAACAGGGAGCAGCAGTATTAGAAGAAATAATGTGAGCGATTTCGTAAAAATTAACTGCGTCAAAAATTAATATTTCGTATATACATACTCGTATACTAAATTGGGAATTTTTATTTTTTAAATAATTTTTGATTAACAAAACTATAGTGTGTGAACTAGAACTAGTAACTACTAGTTCAGTGTATTATACTTTAGTGCCTTCATAAACATTTTTACACTAAGATAATTCATAGAGATTTCCATATTTTTATACATTTTCTTGAACCCTTTTTTCATTCAGATTATTTTACCCTTACAGAACAGTTGACCGCCTTTCAAGAATTCGAACCTCGTGAAATGAGCAAAATTGGCGGCCACTTAGTGGAGCTGCGAGACAAGGCTAGAACGATCGCAAATGAAGCGGCGCAACTAGTTCGGAAAAACGATCCCGACTACAGTTTATGTAAGTCGACACATTTTTACTAATGAGATGCACATATCTGCTACACAATTTTCAATACCATACTTCATGCAATCACTAAATTATCATAATTTGATTTCTTGTATACGAAATATTCGAAGAGAAAGTACTGTAATCGTCAAGACACTCCAACTCGAGATTGTATAGAATCTGCATGCTTCAGACTTTCCCTAATCTAAACAAACACTTTTTTGGAATTATGTCTATCTGTGAAAATGATAACTCAAAAATATTTTGAACTGGAGAATGAAATTTAGTATGTGATCTTTTTTGTACACCGAATTTCATCTTTCTACCCAAGTTTAAACGAAATCCATTTGCAGAATATCTGTTTTTTCTGAGAGCAAATGTGCAAAATAACTACAAAACGTGAAGAGCTAGTTGCAAAACATTTGGTACAGAGTTTTAGTATCTAATGTGATCTTAGATCCATATGAAATTTTGAAATGAATCCGTCAACAAGTGGACTGTCTGTCGTTATGTACATTTACATACCAAATTTATTTTCTAAAATTATTCTGAGTCAAATTATGATACAAATTGGTTGACAAAATGATCTTCCAAGAGTTGGTTTTTAGTGCTTTACTACTAAGCAGAAAACGCTCTAAATGGGATTCTAAAGATAAAAATCCGAATATTCATGGCCTGGTGTCCTATTGGCGCAGGATATTGTACGATATCTCCACGATGATATCCGATATTCTGAATGACGGCCAACATCCTGTGGATTTTGTAACAACGCTGTTGGAGATTTTGGGCTAATAGCGGGCGTACAAAATATTGTACAAAATCCACAATTTTTATGTTGGATGGGTAAAGGAATAACTGTTTTATTAGGAAATATGTTAGAAAGTTTCGAGACCACTACAGCTATATTTAAATTACAAGTTAAAAAAATCACTTCATTAGAATTTCCTGAGCTTCACTAGTACGCCAAGTAATTATATTTTCCAAATAATAAGCTAAAATCAAATATTTTGCTGCAATATAATTCGATACAAATGTGGAATTAATTAAATATAAAATATCATCTTTATTCTTAAATGAGTCAATAAAGCAGAATTTTTGTAAACAGAAGTTGTTCTATAATTAAGCAGCAAAAAACGGAAAACAGTTAAGAGGTTAAAAGAAGGTCAAATGGAATTATATAATTCAATGAATGGCTAGGAAAACTCATAACGAAATGGTGTTCAGCTAATTTGATGACCAATCTCGATTTTAATCCAATAAGTATATTTTTCAAATAATAAACTAAGATTAAGCCATTTACAGAGGTTCTATTTTGTGTATGGTATCTCAAGTGCTCCACGGATTCTTAGTTGAAACAATATGATAATCTTTTATCAAAAGATACCATATAATTAGTAAATGGCTGAAAAGGCAACACATTTAATGGGTAAAAAGAAATAATTTATCCTTGCTAATGATTCAAATTGAGAATAGGAAAAAAAAAATTGCACTTTTTTATCACTACGAGCACTTCAGTAATCCTAATTAAGATTCAAAAACAACTATTAATTGATATATTTAATCAGAAATCAATTTGCTAAATTATTAACCTATATTAAATTTAATAAAACTAAACTTAAATTAAAAGTAGTTTTTAATTTCATAGAACTCCTCTCATTTTCATTAGATACTTAAAGACATACAAGGTGGTCACAAAACTCTTCTCTGATTACAAAAAAATATTGCAAAATAGTTATAATTTAGCAAAAGGCTCTTTCAATAAATTTGTAAAGGTGCTTATAAAGTTCATAATGAAACCACTTACATTAGTAAATTTTTATGTGAGCATCCTTGGTAGCTCGAAGAAAACCAGGATTACCAACTATTCATTCTCGCCACGTATTGTCCACCATTTTGGTTGTTACACAAAACACAACATCTATGATTCTAACTATGAATGCATCATTATCATCAACTAATGTTGCAAAACGCACTGTCTTTTATGTAATCCCAAAATTGGCATTGTTTAATAATGATCGACATGAATTCATAGAACCAAAGAATGTATTGAGCTTTCTCCTTCTTTGATGCCACTTTAATAAACAATCAAATATAAAATCACAATTACTGCATTAGTTGCACTATCTATTAGACAAAAAAAACTCTAAGAACACGACGATTCCATGATAAAAATTGTATAGTATTGTATTCAATAATACTATAAAATATACAATAATTTTTGGAATAATTTTTTCTGTAATAAGGAAAAGACTTTTATGCCATCCTGTATATTGTGCCTCTCACTTACTTTGCGACCATTCCGAGACTTTATTTACCGTCAATATAGGTCATTATGTAATAAACATTAGGTATTAAAATTTTATTGTAATCTGTTTCCTGTGAATAAAAAGTCGTTATTAAATTGAAGCTCAATAATGACTTTCGCCCTTTCGAAATTAGACCTTAATATAATTTGAAATGAAAACCAACGTATATTAAACCTATTGGCACAACATACTGTCCATCATCTTCATGCTGTTCGATATTCTGAATGACGGCAAATATCATAAGGGTATCGCAACAATACGATTGGGCATTTTGTGCTGATAGAAGATAGTTTTCTTTTAACTTGTAAGTAATTTGAGCTGCTTATCCTCTTCGCTAGCCATCGGTCGTGTGATGGACCCCAGCAAGCGGCTTTTGTGGCAGAGCAGTCGCCCCACTGATCGATCCTTGATACAAGCCCCAGTGCCCTGTGATCTCTCCGCTTTCAACGAGACGGACTCGGACCACTGCCTGCAGCAGATACTTGGAAAAGGGTAATGCAATATTTTCATTTCACCAAACAAAACTTCTTTTAATAAAGATTAAGGGTATTTCTAAAAGATCATGTTTTTCTAAGGAATTAACTCCATTTCCAATGTTTCGAATTACGAAAACTAAGAAGGAAATTGTTCCAAGGATTTACACGTTCACGGCAACATATGCCTCACTAACTGTTCAATGGTACTGTTACTACTGTTTCTAACTGTACTAAACCATCGCTATACAGATTGATGACTTGTTATCTATTATATTTAAAAGATTGCAAAGAATGGGTCGTCTAATTAGATAGGTGGTCTGAATTTCAAGGTTGAGCCTTAACATTGAGTGTGTTAAATATGCTCTATCTAAAAACTTATATAAATTTCAACCGAATTATTAATAGTTGCTGATAGGGAAAATTCTTTCTGTTTTCAGTATAAAGGAAAAAATTTAATTTTCTGGAAGAAAATTACAATGAATGCTCAAGAAAAATTTCCTCGATTTTTGAGCTGATGGCCCCAGCAAAATAATATAAAAGACTTCCGCCGAATTCAATGGTAACTTTTTACTTTCTGGTATAAGTAGTTAACTGAGAAAAAATATTGGAATTGTCAAAAAAAGTAACTGACTATCTGCCGATATTTTCAAGTTTGTGAACGATTGTTGGTTGATTGATTTTGGTTTAACGGCACAAAAACCTACGATGACCAACCACATCGCGCCAATTACATGATTTGAATGGAAACTTTGTTATGAAAAGAGCAACTTAAACAGAGTTGATACGATAACAAGAACTTTCATTTAAATAACTGTAATCGAAACGCCAAGGTGCGAGTTTATGTTTCGTTTAATTATATTTACATCCCATTTTTTAAGCAACACTAGAGTTATTTTGGGACTGACCTCGTAATTTTGAAGCGCGGTCAGATGACGATAGAGAGACACCTCAAAAAGGCACCCCCCTCTCCAAACTTCCGCACCATACCAGAGTTTATGAAAACAAAAATTAAAGGGGAATAAAACCTATGCTATATGATAAAAGCCAGAAATCCTAAAAAATTGAAAAAGGAAATTGATGAGGAGGTTCACCCACCAAAATGAAAAATTAAAATAAGTCCCACAATGAGAAAGAAACGAGGGCCACTCAGTTAAGATAAGCACAATTGTAAGACCAGTATTACATGCTGGGATGTGGATGCACTTTCGACAAAAAAATGCATTTATGAGTGAAACGAGTGATTCCGATCAGTTTCACATCAGTTGCTCATATGGGGACAAAGGGCGTTTGTAAATATAATAACTCAAAAATGCAACAAGGTAGATAAATAAAATTCATTATAAGGTCTTGACATCCCAATTGTAAGCTTGCATCAAATTTTGAACCTAATGAATCGAAGGAAAGGAGCCCCAAAAGTATAACAGAAAGCACAAACTAACACAAAATCAGCCATATCCAGTTAGTGCACGGTAAATTCGGGGGTATGACACCCTGCTAGTTCTTTAAGGCCTATTTTAAGACGATAAAATATTTCGCTTTAATTCCAATGTTGAATTGCATCCACTTTGTTCAGCAGGTCCGAGCTCCCGTGCCAAATGAGTGAACGTTGCCTAGAAACGATGTCTTCCCCACGACAGCAGGGTTATATCCTCACGCACCAAGTGCTCTACTGGCAGATGCTGCAAATGGTAAGAACATCTTTACCACGTATATACAGTAAGCTTGCTTTGATTAAAAATATAATTAAAAATGTATTTAAATTCTTTTATCTTTAAACTTCATCAAGTAAAAATAAATTTAGAAAAACCACTCAAATGATATCTTAATGATAAGTAGTCTTAATTTACTACTTAGGGTTTCGGCTAACAATCCGTTGGCCAAAATATCAATAGCGTTAATTTAATCATATGAACCAACCAATAATTTAGTTATTTAATATACTAATTCTTATCACAACAAAAAAAAGTGTCATTTTAAACGTTACTTGCAAAAAATAAAATTGACTTCTGTTTCTATATAAGTTAGCTGTACTTGAAATGCAACAAATAAAATTGCGGATTTCAGTCCAGTTGTATTGGAATGAATGGCAACATTTTATTTTCGACGTTTGCCACAATTTTATTCTCGGAAATGATGAATACAAGCGACCAGTGGTGATTTTTCTAGAGATCATATGGTATAAAAATTATCGAAGTTGATGAAGGGTTTGTGGCAGGGGTTTTTGTTGAGGTTTTCTTTCATAGGGAATGCATACTGATACTGTGCTTTGAACTTTCTCTCGAAAATAGAAAGCAGTTGGAGGTCATTGATGATTTTCTAGGGTCCATAAGCGTTCATATGAAATAAAAGTTCCGGAAATAGGACCAGTAGCTGAGTTGGGGAAGGGACTGGTATTTTACTTTTGCAAATTATTTTAATTATATGGATAACAATCCTTTATTTATGATAATGTTTTTGTAATCATTAACCTTCATAGCAGAACCGATTCAGTAATATTATTTCTAATTAACAGGGGTATGGTTGTAATTAGGACATGAAATTTTCTGTTATTCCTAATGAACTTCAAACGAATTCACTTATGTCGTTTCTGGTATTAAAAAGCAGAATTTATCATAATATCAGCGAAATTATTTTACCGTTAAGTGAGAGTATTTATAACGAGAGATACTGGTTACTTTTCAATGGACGCCTTTAAGATTTATTTTTTAGAATTAAATTTGACCAAATGATGTGAACAAGTTTTTTGTTCCCTAGCATGACTGTGTTCGAGATGTATCCGATGCTCTGAAAGTGTCTCTGTGCTCCAACGTCCTCAGGGATGCCGAGAAGATAGCCGACGCTCACTTTCCGAGGACGCACAGGGATCTCTTCATGGAACAGAGTAATACATTTCATAATTCTGCGAGAAAAGTAACATCGTATATACACTGTCTATCAAAAAGTAATTGGACATCTGTGATAAAAGAGATGAACACAATTTATTCGTATTCAATAGTTGAGGTAATTACATCAATTACAGCCTTAACCCTCCAGGGCATGCCTTCCACAAGTGTTTGGATGATAAACAATGGTATTTTCTTCCACTCATCTAGGAAAAAAAACATATAAGTTCTTTCACCGATTTCAGACATTTGCTGCACTCCTTAATTCGGCGATCCAATTTGCCCCAGAGGTTTTCTATAGGATTCTAGTCTAGACTCTGGGCAGGCCAGGCCTGTCAGTTCATTCCAATCCATGGAAGGCCTCGTACTATTACAAGTGTCATTGTCATCCAGGAAATAACAATGATTCAACCTGTAAAATTGCCTCATCGTAGGAAGTACATTATTGTCTAGAATTGTGAAGTAGGAGTCGGCATTGAATTTGCCATGAATTAGGATCAAGGGTCCCAGTCCATACCACGAGAAACATCCCTAGACCATAATTCCACCTCCGCCAAACTTTACTGTAGGCACAATGCATCCCGGCAAAAGACATTCTCCATGCATACGCCAAAGCTATACTCTGTCATCAGATTTGTAAAGATTGGACCTTAATTCATTACTCCAGAGAACCTGTTTCCATTCGTCTGCCTTGCACCACCTCAACTGAGTAGAGAGGTTGGATTTTTGTAATGAAAGGCTTATGGGAGGCAGCACTATCAAGGAAACCAAGAAAATGTCCTTCCACTTCTTAATCACAAAAGCCACTGCCGATTTTAGGAATGTTTAACTCACCAAATATGCCTCTTAACGAATGGCCATTTCTATGATATCCGACAATTACGCCTTTCTCGAAGTCAGACAGCTCATCTTGCAATGCCAATAATGTTTCCTACGCGAAATTTAAATACAGAAGGCATGGCGTTGATCAGGATCGCTGATATCCTCATTTGTTTGGGTGTCCAAATACTTATTGGTAGGTAGTGTATGTTTATGAAGAATAACATCATGAGGTATGGCCCTTCGCATGTTATTATTTTCCTCCTTAGAACTAAATAATTTCATGGTAACAATCTATTTGCTACAAGTTACCTTGTTATTTTAAATGCTTTTTCCAGAGTATTACGATAGGCAGCAATAAAACCTTACCGGATGATTGAATATTTATTTCTAGCTTTTCAATTATCAAAATTATATCAATCATTAAAAATATTATTACAATTTATATTATTCAATCCATTTATTATATCTTATTTAAATTAAAACAAATTTATTTATTGTTGAGAGTAAGACAATATATTTATTCTTGATAAATCCTAAGTGCCTTCGAAATCAAATTTGATATCTTCTAAATGTTTATATTCCTTCAGCAGCAGTAACAGAGGAGCTGAAAAAGCTTTAGTCTAAGTAGTGTTAGTGCTTTTGTGCTTTCTGGATTGAGCGCAGAATGGAACCTTTCGATCATAGAGTGTAAACATAAGGTTGCCATTTCATAATCTCGAGGGGGGAAATTATATTTTATGTTTGGTAAATTTGGCTGTTTTTTTCTTTCAAAAGAATGATTTGTACGTGAGAAGCTAGCACTAGAATTTGTTTATATATAATTATTTTCTTGTTAAATAGACAAAATTAGCTTTCTTTTCATTTTATCGTCCAATTCACAACAAATATACACATATAGCACCATCTATCTACAGGCAGGAATACGACTTTTAATAAATGGTTCCTTACCATGAAATCATATATTAATCTATTAACTACAAAAAAATTTTTAAAAATCTTGGTCCCCATATATATATGTACAAAAAAATTGTGTAACAGTATAATTATATTCAAATTATGTTTTGTTTTGAAAATACATAATTTGAATATAATTTGATACGTTAATTAATGCATTTTTATTAATTGATTTAATTGATAGGTATATTTATCAATTTACGTTTTTCAAACGTAACTGATATGTTTTAAATCGTTATTGACACGTTTTGAAACGCAATCGATATGTAATTGATACGTTTTTGAGAAAAGACATCGTTATAAAATGACCAATAAAATCATTTTAATAAAAAATAGATTGAGTAAATAACAATTATTACTATATCCTTTATGTACGGTATTTCGTTATGATATAAAAAAAATGATTCGTTATGATTCAAAAATATAATCCTTCAAATATGTTAGTTCTGTTCCGCTCCGCTCATCTTATAAACGAGTTTCAAATTTCTTAGCTTGTAAAAATAAAAGGAAAAAGAAAGAAAGAAAGAAAGACAGAATACACGTTTTTTGCTAAACACAGCATTGTATATAAAATGAAAATAAACTGTCAGATGTACCAAATTAATTTTGGCGCCGTGTGGTAAAAATAAAATTCCAAAATCTCTAAATGGAGATCGTGACAGCTACCGTGTTAAACAAATGACGTTTTTTTAAGAATTTTTAAAAGATAACTGTATTTTAGAGATTTACACAGTAATTGCAGTAAGTTATTGAACAACTTGGAGGATTTTTAGATTTCATCAATGTAATGTGTAATGAAATGATATTAATGAATTTTACATTTTAACTAACCATCTTAAGACGACTGACAAATATTTTTCAGTCGGCTTATGCGGAATGTGGGGCTTTCGTGACTTCTATCGCACTACCTGGTTCGATACCATCCTTTCCTGGCAACAGCCCTCTGGGTGCTACAACGACAGAGCAAAATGGTACTGCATAGGTGAGATATATATGTTAATAAAGTTAACTTCTATCACAGTACAAAATCCATATCATGAGCACACTCGGAAAAAAATCCAGTTGCATCAAATTCGATTTAACCTTAAGCGTTCTGACTATCGTATAATTAATTGTACCGAAAGCGGTCAAAGTTATTAAACAGCTTTCGAAACAAAAAGAAAAAAAATTCCTTTATTTTATTTTTTATCGCATGTAAAAGATATTGGTTTCAGTAAGAAAATATTCCACAAAGTAATTTAATAATTTGAGAGAAATTAGTTTTGTCCATTCATATAAAGTCTATTGTTTCTTCGTCTCCTGAACAAATTGCCACCGCAGATTTTTGCTGTGACACATATGTTTTTCAGTGGTTCTGGCTGCATTCTTTCGACAACATTATCCGGTCAAAACTCCTTCCATGAAGATAAAATGGTTCTCTTCAAACAAGTGCTCAACACAGACTGATACAGGGTAGTCCAGTATGTGACGTCCGGATGTCTTCAGCCATTTTCCATTTTTCATTGCTTGTTAACTCTTTCTAAGGTCGTGGGAAGTATGCTTTCCACCAAATTTGTCAATCTTTGTATGAAATTATGTAGGTTGGCATAAGTTCTGACAAATTTTTTTAGTATGTCAGAAACTTAGATGCTTCAGTTCTTTATCTCAGACAAAATGATGTGTCTTGATTTGTTACTTAATTATTAATTAACCAAATTAAATTTATCTAATAAGCTAAACGAATCCCTTTTCTTATTCTAATTTCAAGCCTAAAAATATTTTAACATAATATGACTGGAAAAAAATGGCCATTTAAAAAGTTAAGCAAAGTTTGACTTTACCAAACATTTCCAAAGGAGAATATCGCTGCTACCCTTTTAAGTAATTGAAAGAAAGATTACATTAAAAGTTATTTTTTCATATGGAAAATAGCGGATAAAAAAAACATGCGCATATTTTAGTATTCATGTCAGAAAACATCTATAAAAATTGTTTAGAAAATTTTATATATTAAATAAAATAAACCAAATGTTACATAATTAATACATCACATCATAATTGCCTTTCGATATATTTTGGTTTGAAATTGTGCCACGAACAAAGGAACGTCTTCCTTGAAGAATTAACTACGGTATTAAATGGGTATTACCATAATGCGTTTACAAATTACATATTGCTCAAATAAAAATCATATAGAGACTCTGAGCTGGAGAAGTCATCAATATTTGAAAACTGAAAAGAAATAAGCACGCCTACTTGAATATCACGAGTAAAATTTACGCTAAAAGTATATTAATGAAAAGCACAGAAATCTCATGAATTAGGAATTGTGACCGATAACTTAACATCACTGGATCTCAGAAACACGTGTTTTCCGATACAATCCAGCCATAAATCTGACTTGTGTGGTAGATGCGAAGTGTGTGAGACTTATTGAGTGATGTGCATCAAAACTTCCAGTCTTTCCAGAACCCGCGAGAATGGTCTCTCCATAACTTTCTCGTATACTCTTTAACAAACGTGAATTTGTATTTTAGACGACTTTTTTCCCCAACCTATTGAAATCAAAATTGCAGTCACAAAATCATATATCAAATTTGTTATACTTAAATCATAGCTCTTTTAAATGATCGTGTTTACATGCTTCTGAAAGTACAGACATACAATCGTTCAAATCCCTCGTTGGATTTAACTCAAAATTTGATAGGTGTTCTACATTATAGATGTTAAATCTGTATACCAAATTTTATCCATCAAGCTCACTTCGTTGTGCAGTTATCGTGTTAACATATACTTGGACAGACAGACATTCTCTGAATAGATTTAGTTCGAAACTTGATAGAAACATGAAAATTTGGTGTAAAGGCCGTATACCATATTACATCCGTCTAGCTCAAAGCGTTTTTGAGTTATCTTCGTCACAGACAGACATGATCCGAAAATGAGTTTTTCGAACTCGGAGAGTTCTGCAAGTGGAAATTGTCATCCCGAATTCTAATTTTTATGACGATTATAATACTTTTTCTATACTACGTATACGAGAAATTAAAAAATAATCAAGTGATCAAATATACCAACCATACCGGCCAATAAACACTAAAACGGAATTTGATTTAACTTTTATAGCTGAAATGGAAGGGGGGAGGCAAATATCTGCTCACCTTTATTTGTACATGTATTTTAGAAGTGGAGCCTCTGATGGACCTTTTGTTTATACACATTTTGACCGAACATCTCCGAGAAATACGAATAAAGTGAGAAGCCTATTCAACAAGGAATGCAAAGACAGAGTGGTTATTGACATTTTAAAAATTGTTTAGAAAGCAAGAAGTCAAATGTAATTTATTATGGAAAGTGCTTCCCAACCTTGTGTGGCAATATTGCTTTTCTCCCGTTCTTGAGCAATTTACTTCTTCCAAAATTTTATTCCCACTTTAATCTATATATATATATATATAGGTTTATTTTGCAAATTACATTTCCTCAATCCAATCCCGAGAAAGAGAGTGTATTTTGTCAGTCTAAGTAATATGAAATTTAAACAAGTATTTTTAGAAGCTGCATTAGGCCTTTATTAAATGCAAAAATTCGCAAATTTAAATACAAAAAATAATAAATAAATAGAGGTACAAAGATTTTAAGGTAAACTTTGTCTTTCAAAAGTTTCCATAACCCGAAATCACAATTAGTAAGGTCAAATTGCTGTGGAAGAATAGTTGGCCAAACTTTCGCCTGTGAACACAAAGTTTTACATTGTGTCTTAATACCACAGTTTTATAACACAATAGATTTCAATATCTATAAAGAAATCAACTTTTCAAAAGAAAGAAAAAAAGATAAAAAGAAAAAGAAGAAAGAAAACACCTCAACGATTTCACATTTTTTTTTTAGAACTTACAATCTTTTTTAATCTGGCAAGTTATTTGACCTTATTTCATCTCTCAATAAATTGTTTTCTTTGCATTTTTGAGAATTTCGTAGATACAGCACTATCTACAGCGAAATGCTGTATTATTTATAATATATGACAAGTGCAACTTCCAAAGATTTATCAGCCAATTTTTGGATCATTTGAAATAATAGAATGCCTTCTACAGTCTTCTGGTTGGGTTGAAGTTTAATTTGTAGTATCTTATATATTCAACCCTCTCGTATAGTTAAACACACAGCAAATGAACTTAATAGCTTTTATAATATTATAACAATTGTTTTTTCGAAAGAAAGAATAATTTTAGCCAAGCCCAAATCTTTCGACTCAAAACATGGGATATATATTAAGTTCCTTTTTGCAGTGGTTGAATCTCATAAATTTGTTCAGTTCAAACTAGTTTATTATTTTTGTATCTCTTTCTTTCATATCTCACTTTATTCAAATATTAAATGTTCGGATGGTTCTTTTTTAATCATTTCTATAATGAATAGAAAATGACAACCTAACAGTTCATGAATGTTTCCCCTCTACCGTTTCAGATGATCTGAAACCGGATGTACCAGAGAGAATGAAAAGAAGAGAAAAAATTTTGAAAGGTAAAAATCGAGCAGGCACTTTTTTCTTAAATTTAAAACTATTTGCTTCCAGTAAATAATAAATTCGATGTTAACAACTCTTTGATGCAACAGGTGGCTGCCTATCACATAAGACAGCAGTGGCTCTTTTGGCAATCACGGCTAGTATTCGGTTTGAAGCTGAGAAGGAGCTCCAGTCTTCCAATTAGTCGAAATTCCTTTGTCGATTCATATTAGATGTAAATTGTGCTAAGAATTAAACTTCCTAGTATTATTATGTTAGTTTCTAGCATCATAATTAATGCATAATAAAAAACAATTTTTAAAAACAATGTTTTTGAAAACTTATTTGTATGTGCCAAAAAGAAAAGTTTTTTTAACCCTCTCTAATGAATCTACTAAGCATGTAGGAGAAGGGGGGGAGGGGAGGAATGTGCCTTCATTACTGATTGTGCAAAAAGACATAATTTAAAATATAAATATTTTTTAGAACTTGTTCAATGGGTTATTTATGTGATCTGAAATGGTTATTTTAATTTATAGAAAATAAAATTAATTCAATTATTTTTACATAGCCAAAATAAAAATTATTGAATATTTTGCACGAATTACTAGGAGTTTTATAGAGGGTAGTTTAGAAAAAGCAGAAATCAAAAAGATTTAATAATTGCATCACTATATGATTAGCAAATCTACACCATACAAGAATTTTAATGAGTTGAGTTTTAAAATCACATGGTTAAAAAAAAAATGCAGATATAATCACAAAATCAAAGTAAAATAATGATTCTTAAAACCTAAAAGCAAAATGACACATATTAAAACTATTTTAAATTTTCAGATGCCATTGATGACAAAAAAAAATCATTTTATGCTATTTTTAAGAAAATTATTTTATTACAAAAATGGTACAAAAATATATCACAAATTGTTTTGTTCTAAAACTCGTCATGGGTAATGGGTGTTTTTGTGGGGGCTGGGAAAGCCCAGAAAGATGACTGAAGGTTATTGACATCTCTCTCCCTTTTAGCAAATGCTGTGAACGAGGAGATGCAGTTTCCAATGAAGTGATTCGAAAGACCCAGGATTGCCAAATCTACATGAGGGTTGGAAACTGGCAACTTATAAGCCTTCACCTGAAAAATGAATAAGAAAATCAAAATGATGTTTAATACAAAATTAACAGATAAGTGGAAGGTTACACAGAATTCAAAATTATCAACAGTTGGAATTTTCTTCTGGTTTCTTGAGTTTACCATGCAAAGTAAAAATATTATCTAAAATTCAAAAAGCAAAAACTGTAAAAAATTGTATTTCTGAATTATTTTCTCTAATTATACAAATATTATTTTGCATGCTCAGAGATAATATTTTTAAAGGTCCTTCATTCACTCATATTCACTTTACTGCCATACAATATATTCAATCAAAAAGAGCAATAAAAATTTGTACCCTCTTTACAATACTATGGAAGTTACTGCAAAACTACACATTCATTAAATACGTTTCTTTAATCTATGTATTTTTTTTAAATTTTATAAATAGAAATGCGATATAAAATTCATAAAACCACTTTCGCAAAACAGATTGTTACTGTTTGATTTTATTCATATAAGTGGAAAAATGTTGAGTATTGAAAATATAAAAATTCAGGTGGAAAGCAACTTTTTAAAATTATGAAAATGTTTCACAATATCTTTTTGTCAAAGTATAGTAATTTTGATAATGTAAAAATTAAAAGCAGAATCTAATTCTTAACTCTTTCCATTTAAAAATTGTGATAAAAATACGGTATGCTATCACAGCAATTTTCAAGATATTCTTCTCTAAATACAATACCTTTATGGATTTCACATTTTATTGATTCCAATTATTTTTATTTAATTATTGAAAATAATTCAGTAATCAAATTGGTCATTCACTGTAAAGGTAACACATAAATGTAAAATGACAATTATTTCTCAAATTTAATTTAACAACTCTTTATTCTGCATAAAAAACAACCATGAGAAATTTATGTGATATTAGAATGTTACTTTTAATTTCACAAAACAATGAATGTGAAAAGATTATATACTTTGATGTATAATAATCTTTTCCTTATGAAATTACTACAATTTAATTTTCTTTCTAGAGTTCAATAAACTTATAGAATTCTACTAATTCCTTAAAATATTCTGTAAAGTAAATGGTAGGTTCACAAACACTCATCTATTTGGTTATAAAAAATATGTTTCTATGACAATAGGTAAAATTTCTATTAAAGCTTATTTTTCCAATATTCATTACTTAAAGTTCCAAACTTTGAACATCACTTTTCAAATTGATATTTATTTTTATCAAATGGTAAACATTCCTATAGTAAAAATATACATAAGCCATAGATTATTTAATTTTTAAAGCAAAAAAAAAAAAAAAATGGTAGGAAGTATTTCTTGGAATCTTGTTATGATATTCAATGCTATCGATAATAGTAACCCCACCTCATTTCCCTCTTTACAATCATTATCAATTGATAACCTAAGAGCTTTTCGGGAATTTGTGTTTACCATATGCAGTTTAGAAAAACATTAATTGGATTTGGGTTTATTGGCACAAGACATATTTGCTTATACTGCCTCAAATATATGATGAATGTTTAGGTACAGCCACAATATCTTTAAATGTAAAAGCAGAAAATAAATAGATTTTTTCATTATAGTTTTAAAGGGGAAGGAGGACAAAATCCACAAAAATTAAAAATTTGAATCACAAGCTACAATAGTAACCCGAGTGACTCAGGCAACAAATATTGAAAAACAAAATCTGGCTTGATGCTTGTATAAGTATTTGCAAGATAGTTACCTAATGTTAATTAATAAAAAAAATTTTAAACTCCACCCAATGAAATGAATTGTTTTTCAATTTTTGTTTCAATGTCATTTAAACAGGATTTGTAGAAGTCTGCTGTTGTTTTCAATAATAACAGGTGTTTCTCTAGTCATTTCATTAGGATAAGAATTTATAGCATCTTCAGTTGTAAGGTTCAGTTCAATTGTACTCAATTTCTTAATGAGATCTATTATTAGAGATGCCATCAACTGGTACATCTTCAGAATTGGAGTTTACATATAAAAATTTCATTTCATGAATACTTTTGAAATTATTTGCTGCCTCTGTTAAATAAAGAAATTTAATGGTCTGCATAAAATAAGATGCAATAACCTTGAAAGATGAAACTCCAATGAATGATTTTTGGTAACTACTTTAAAACCAGACAAAGATTGTGAAGTTGAAGCTGCACCACACTTTTGAATGAAATCATGCTTCTCATTTTGAGTAGTAAATGTACAAGTAAGGACCATATGAAAAACTACCTGTTTATAATTTTTTTTTCTGAAATCACTTAGTATTTATTGTTTAATACTGGGCTATAGATGAGTAGTTATAACCATGGAGGGCATTTTAGATTAAACTAATGTATAGGTTTTTGAATTAAATTTTTTGGAAATTAAAGGAGAAAATAAAAAGAATAACAACAAACTATGCAATTTATAGAAAAGGAAATCTTCTTTAAAGTTGATGTACTTTTCCAGTAGTATATCAGGCCCAGTATATAACAGTATTTTAAAGCCCAAGCTTTACATAACAGGAGCATGCCAATGCTGTGCCCAAATTTAAAAACAATGCTGTTTGAAGCAGTATAAATATTCATCACCACTAAAAGTAAAAATAACAAAGCTTTCTAGCATATACTCATCCCTCTGTAGAGTAATATGATGTGCATGGCTCTTTCCTTAGTTTTGCAGATTTTCTGCTTCATCAAGTTGAATATAAAAACATTTCTTCATACATAATAATGCCCTATGGAAAATCTAGGTTTTTGGAGGACAAATCGAAACTGAAGACATTAATTTAAGTTTGAAGATTTGTTAC
>JAPMOR010018316.1:0-42121 GCA_026543865.1 Argiope aurantia | reverse complement strand
ATGTTGATGGAAATTTAACCTTTAAAAGTCATGTTGCTTTCAGTTAACTTTTTGGCATGAAAGTCGCGGATAAGTATTCTGCATTATCGAATAATAAACTGTAATCAAATGATAGATACATTTAGCAGAGGCATTAGTTTGATCATTGTTATAGGGAAACACAATTAAATATCCTAACAGTATATCCGACACAATATGAATTGCGGAAGACGACGTTGATCCTCATCGTAATGTCAAGTTTTCATTTTCCTAAAATGCAATTTGATAACCACGCCACTGCACTGATTACCCACCAGCAAGCACATGGTTTAGTTCGTTTTGATGATGCTTATAGGTAAAAGCCATATTTGACCATACGGCATCACATACATAGTTAAAATAGTAAATATGAAGCGTATCGAATGGCTACAGTATTCAGAAGATTTCAGAGTGATTTTTCCTGAAGTAACTTGGAAAAAGGTAACATGACTATTTAATGATCTAATCTAATAATGAATTATCTAATCCAGTGATCTAATGATGGATGAATGATAGAAATTCTTTTAGATTCACGGCAGAACGACACTACTAATTTTAAATAAAAAACAGTTATTAGTGCGCAAATGCATTAGATATTTTGTAGAATGTCTCTATTAATTCCTCTTATTATTTGTGTCACATCATTGTTAGGTACAGAGGAATATAGAGGATGCTTTCTTACGATTTCCTCTATATTCCCATTGATCGACACGTTTTGAAGTTTAAAGAGGTATTTGTAGGTAGCATTTTCGAAAAATACTAAATCCTATTTTCAAATGTTATTGCATACTGTTAAATGTGTAAACGCAAATTCACGGTTAAACAGGTTTTTAATAAAACTGAAACTATAAGATTAATAAAACTTGATGTTATTTTATTCGTATCATTTTTAGACAATAAATATTTGCTCCCAATAAAAAAAAAATCAAAATACTAATTGAGCACAGTAGTAGCTTAAAAAAAAACCCTAGCGGAAGTGGTCTCCCTAAAACTTTCTCGCTTACTCTAATAAAGGTGTTATTCCAGCGGATCCTTATATAGCATTTGCTTACAACAATTACGAAATTTCAAACTTTAGCGTGAATTTAGCATTTTTACTCAATCTATCGTGTTATCTTTGGCAAGTTATTTGACGATTAATCGCTGGCATGCGGTCGGTAATATCCGAAAATCGAATTTGTGTTTTAAACGAGTTTTTCCCCAAACGATTGAAAAAAAAAATGGCATAAAACGACGCTTGTAGACACGAAATCATATAACAAATTAGACATATTTAAGTTACTGCGACTTTGAGTTACCGTGTTTACATGCTTCTAAAAGTACTGAGCGATAGATGGTCAGTACTTCTGGCTGGATTTAGCTCAAAATTTGACTGGATGTTGATTCTCTGCTCGAATTTTATTCATCTAGCTACCTTCGTTTTGTAATTATCGAGTTAAATTATATTTGAACTGCAGAGTAGATAGAAAAAAAAAATTCTGAGCGGATTTTGCTCAAAATTTGATAGAAATCTACAAAGTTGGTACAAAAACCGTATACCAAATTTCATAAATCTAGCTCAAAGCGTTTTTAAGTTATCTTCGTCACAGACTGATTGATCAACGGCCACACACTTTCTAAAAATGTACTTTTCGAACTCAGGGAGGTCTAAAGCGTGAGATTCGTTAAAAAATTGCCAGCTCGAATTTTTGGGCGATTATTATACTTTCTCTATACAGCGCATACGGGAAAGTAAAAAGGTTAAGCAATTATTTTGTAAAATTACATTAAAATGCTCTAATTTTGTACAATGTTATAAATTATTTTCGTTTACGCATGCAGAATAGTTCAACTAAAGTAATTTCCAAATCTTTTACATAAACTATAAAAGTTAACTGCACAAGAAAACTTTCTATTCCCACATTGGTTTAGAATGTCACAGTAAAGGAACGATTGCAGAACAGACAACAGAAAAGTACATCAGTATCAGTAGAACAGACAACAGAAAAGTACATCAGTTTATCAGTATGACAATAATTGAGAAATATTTACATGAAAATACATTTCAAAGATAGACAGCTATCGAAATCGCAAGCTGAAGAAAGCTTAGAAAAGTTTAAATCTAAACTTCGGCCATAAAGAAGCGTCTGAACTGTGTTCGCAGAGCTCCAAGGCAGATTTTATGAGTCTGGAACGGCGATCAAAGGTCGTAAAATTGACCCTAAAAATCGGTCAATAGGACAGTTGCAAAACCTATGCGGAGAGCTTAAGTGAAGGAAATCTCCGAGGGTTTTCAAAGGATTTCTCAACCTGAAAGAGGAAACAAAGGAAAACAGGAAATGAGTGTCAGCGGAAGTTAATCATTCTATTATACAGGCTTCTTGAACTGTAAGGAATCACAAATGAAGGTTTTCAGCAAAATTTTGAGTGTAAAATTGCATGCTTTTTTGTCGAATTATATATATATATATATATAAATTTTAATAAACTTCCTTTTTTTATTTTACATTAACAAATATTATTTTATTCTAAATGTTTCTCTTATTTCTTGATCAAATCCCATTTTTTTATATAATTATTTACAACACGTTCTATCAAAAGTGGATGATAAAAGCTCTTAAAAATCAAGAAGAGATAAAATCTCCAACTACAAACGCATTTTTTTCAAGCATGCCTAAGATTTCCTTTCCTAAATCGGCACATGTCAAAAAAAACCTAAAAGTATCTCTTAGTATGAGTACTAAAGGGAAAACTTCACTCATTTTCCGCTTGTGTAACCATATAGATAGACGCGTTGTATTATTGCTCTTCCGCATGCACAAACTAAGCCTCCCGTGGAAAAATAAATTGCAACTTTTATATTTAATTTCAGTTACTACAAGGAGTGTTCAAATGAAAAGGTACGAAACGACACTGTTGGCATTAATGAAGATTTTATTCAAAGTCTACACCATAGGCCTGAGCACAACGATCCCATTGATTAACGAGCCGAAGGATTCCTTGTTCCCAGAATTTCTGTGACCATGACGAGATCCAGTCCTTTGCAGCGTCCATGAGTTCGCCGTCCGAGTTGAAACAATTCCCTTTCAGATGTTTTTTCAGGGAACCAAACACATGAAAATCGTAGAGCGACATGTCCGAATTGCTCCCACTTGAACTCGGCCAGTTCCGTGTGTGTGACCCTAGAGACGTGTGGACGCGCGTTATCATGAAGCGGAACCACACTCTCCGTGAGTTGCCCCGGTCTTTTGTTCTTGATGGATCTGCGTAGTCTTCGGAGTGTCTCACAGTACACATCGGAGTTAATGGTTCTTCTGTGCCATGTCAATTGGACGGCGCTCTTCAAAGATCATATGCACTCTCCTGCACATGCGGGCACCCGCGCATGCTCCGATCTACGCCGGAGACTCCAATCACATCCCTAGATGTCTCGTTACGTTCTCCCATAGCGGCAATATGTTAACGATTACGTTGTTACGATGTTTCGTACCTTTTCATTAGGTTACAATTCTGTTTTCAAGCAATATGCGGGGTGTTTGGAAATGGATCTCGTAATTTGAACTGTGTTGCAATTAAGAGCACGATACCAAAGTCAGTACCTATTCTCCAAACTTCAACGACACAGCAAACATCGGTATCTTATACAAAACAACAAATTTAATGTGCACTAGGATCCACGGTAAAACTTAGGAAAAAGCGAATTTTGAATCTGTAATCCAGTAAGTTCGAAGTCAAGCTCTACTACCAAGCTACACTGAATATTTTTCTTTCTTCTATATTTATATTAATTTACGCTTCTTGATATGTTTAATTTTTTCTTGCATGTTTATATTTGAAGGAATCATTTTCTGCATTTTTTTGGTGTAATTCTTTTTAAAAAAATCTAAATCATCGCACTTTGACTATTATAAATCTTAGCTAGTCCTAATTTCTTCGCGTAGTAAAAATGTTTATCTTGAAACTTTCTAAAAAGGGAACAATTTTGTTTACAAGACGAACTGCGTACAAAAAAAAAAAAAGAAAAAAAGACTGATAGTGAGCTTTTTTGGGGCAAGCTTTTTACAAGACTAACCAATCAGTATTTACTAACTTTTTTATTAGTTTCCTGAAAATGAGCTACTTAAAAACAACATGCAACAGAAGTTAACACCACAACAGTGTAACTAGAGTAAATGATGTCAAGGACATAGAATTTACTTTTCGTCGCTCTCCGTACTCATTCGTTGACTTAATTAGGTTTTATATTAAAGGAAAAATTAAAGCTTAATAGATTCTATGACATTACAAATAAACAGTTTCGTCACAACTTTAAAAAAAATAAAAATTTACAAAGTTGACCTATATTAATAACGTAATTTAACTTTATTTCGGCTATCTTGAATGTTTCATCTCAGAAATCTTACAAATAATATATCACGAATGTTTTGTGGGTGAGGATGTGCGAAAGGTTTTGCACGGGTTTACTAGTATACAAAATTTACTATATCACGTTTTATTGTTGCAATGAGAGAGATGGCAAGGAACTTACAGATATCATTAGAGATAGTTTTTCGCCGCCAAGAAAATATTTTTGCTTTAATTTACAATTTTAATAACCTTACACAAGTTTTGTTCACTGAATATCTGAACCTCCCTTATCGTAAAGAGTCTTATGACATTACATATCCATCAAAAACTTAAAAGTCTAAGTAATATATTTCAAACTGCAAGTTGTCTATATTTCAAATTGCAGGCAAACAATAAAAATAGTTTGAACTTTTTTACAACAAAGAAATTTACCATTGAAAATTAAGCAATTTTCTTAAAACTTGTCTAGGAAAAGAAAAGAAAACTGTATGGCAATTAAATTAATATCATTCAATATATATATATATATATATATTTAAAATTTCAAACAAATTATTTTTATGTAATATTATTTTCGAGAGTTAACACGAAAAAGCGCCAAAATGCTTAATCAAAATTTAATCGCCCTAATGCTTAATCAAAATATAAAAAAATACATGTCCCGCGAACATATTTGCACCCTCCAATGTATGTTCCAAATCTGATATTTCTACTTAACTGTTTTGCCCTAGTGCCATATGTGCATCGATTTATCGAATTTTGATAGTTGTAAGAAAAAGATAAACCATTCATAAAGATTATAACTCAATATTAAAATTACTTCGTATACATAGATAAGTATTCAATGGATTTCCATTTGAATCAAAATAAGAAAATATTCCCAAAATAGAAGGTGTCGTCTTATTACAGAGTAAAGAAAATAAAACAATTAAGAGGTTAAATTGTATTCAATGTTTCATTAGTAATCGAACAAATAAGATATATGATCATTCTATGTCTTGTTTAACACACACATTCTGTCAAAGATATTGGAATGTAACATTGTACATCTTTGCATTTATTAACACATTATAAAAGAATCATAGAATTTCCTATTTTATACTCGGCCGAAATTTTTCCGACTTAATAAAATGGTAAAGCAGTATGATTTTATTTGGTTGACAATCACAAATATGTAATTTAATACGGGTAAGGTGTGTATGAAGTTATAAGATAAATTCCGAAACAAAGATTAAATAGCATGGGTAACAAGATCTTTCTATGTGAGATTTAAATGTGACAAAAGTAAACTCAGATTTCGCATTTAGAGATTACCACATTGATCGCCCCAAAATTTTATATGAAAATTGGTTGAAATATTATTATTTATTTACAGGCTTGTTCTATTAAGATATATAAACTTCATCAGTATTTCATTATTTTGGTGTATTTTTTATAACAAAGTTTCGTTTTTTCCTGTGCGGTCACCAGCGCCCGTCAAGGCGTTAATTAATTAATGAGTTATTACTACAAATGATATATTGTGCATTTACTCTTTTAAATAACAAATTTCAGGCTAAATCACAGCAATATGCAGAAGGACAACGCAGTGAAATATACACAGAGATGTCCCATTAGCGCTGTACGGTAGCTCAACGATAGCACTTATGATCCCATGAGATAAACTGATGACTGACTCCCTTGATGTTGATTGTAATCGTTACAAAAATATATATAAGTTCCTATGGCAAGGTTTGCGTGAGATTAAAGTGTAAAAATTAATTAAGGACTGAAAAATTAATTATTAGTAAAAGATAAGACTTAGAGAAATTTTCCGCTCACTAAACCTGTGAATTTTTTAACGAGGTAAACAATATGAGAAATTATTAAAAAGATCTGTCATGAAATTAATTTACTCAGATCTTTTTAGAATAAGTACAGCTAATAGAATAAAAAAATAACAATAGTGCCTCAAATAAATGTCATAGCACTTTCCTATTTAAAATTCTTTAATATGCATTATCAAAAAGAGTCTAAGCCACCTTGACTTAAAGTATTTCCTCAGAACTTGCTGACTAACTAGTTAAAATTTAGTTAAAGAAATTAACATTAATTAAAGCTTAATTTTCCCCTTTTTTTTCTTCTTTTTTTTTGGTTATAACAAAAAAAAAAACTTCAGATGAAAAGAATAGTGTGACAAATCAAAATAATAATTATAATAATAATGAGCACTGAGTTAAGTAAAATATAAAAAAAATTATCGCATCCATCTTATCTTAAATAGTAAAGACAATCAACCAAATAGTTATAATACATTTAACGTGCATGTCAAGATCTAGAGCAATTAATAATCTCAATTAATAACAAAAGCGATTTCATGTGTTCATGTGCTGGTGTTCAACAGGTTAAACGTAGGGCTGCCGCTTTCTAAGTTAATGAAAACTTTAGAGGCATGTTTGATTTAAGCATCCTTTGGTCTTGGGTAATGCATTTTATGAAATTCCTTTTCAATAAACTAATTTTGCTCAATTTAGATTCACATATTAACCTGATTAACATAAAATTTATTTAATAACAAATAGATGATTCGTTTTAGATAATTAAGTTTTAGTTTAGTAACTATAAAATATGCATGTGTAATGTTTATTTACTTATTTATTACGACTCATGATTGGATACAGTATTAATTAAGTAGAAGATTGGTGTGTTTATAAAGATATAAACGTAATAAAGCAGGCAGGAATCTGGTCAATTATATTTGACAGTCGCATTTAGCGATCAAATGGTTCGCCGGAGATATTAGTTACATTTAATTCCAGTTAAACCGTTTAGATATAACTTCATGTCCATGATTTCGCCAAATTGCTAGACGTTAAATTTGTTATTTTAATTGACATATATTAATTATTATTTTACATTTTAGTTGTTAGTTTAATTGTTACATGATGTTTTTGCTAAGTTATTTTAATTATCTTACATATTTCTCTTCATGAACCTTTTTAATGAAGATTAGTCTTCTAACATCATAGCGCTATTAAAAATGTAAATGTCCGGTTCATTTATCTTCTAAATTTCGCGGCGCTGGAATTTCATTTTTTTTTTTTAATTCTAGTAAACTATACAAGTATTAAACAGAATTCTTCTTCTTTAGCTTTTAATAAAGGAATAAAATCACAAGGTTAAGTATCTAATGAATTAATGAAAACAGTTCAAATTTCAGGGCAATAATGTAATTGCTAAAAATTAAGCAAAAAAATATTAATTAAAAATAATTATTTTAAAATCATTGTCACAATTTAGGAAAAACTCGTTTGCTAAACTGGTATCAATTTTAAATTAAATTTTTTTAACTTTGCTTGCTAAATATCGCTTTTTTTTTTCTTTTTTTTTAAATAACTAGTTGGTCTATTTAGTTAGAAATCTTTAACTGTTATGAAGATCAGTGCGCGTACCTCATTACGATATTTTTGAAATTTCTAATAAATTTTTTAAATGTCTGCAGTAAAATTTACAGTAATCATTTTCATTGTTGCAAAGGAACTCAATTTCTATTCATTACCGTTATATATTATATATATATATCATCCGAGTATTTTTTTTCTTCCATTGTCATCAAAGATATCAAGATTCTGCTTATTTTTTCCATTCTGAATAGTTCTTTTTCTTTTTTTTAAATTTTTACCGAAATGTTTGAACTCTTTTTTTTATAGTAATTTTAGTTTATTTTATTTAACTTTTATCTAATTTTTTTAGTTTTAGTAATTACATTAAAATTTAACCTAAGAAGTAAAAAACATACGTAACACAAACTTGGAAAAAAAAGGGGGAAAGGAACTGAACTTCACAAAACAATAATTTGTGCCAAATCTAAACATTTAGAAGTGAAATAAGTATGATTAATTGAACAATAAAATGACTAAATTTATACAAAAACGCTGAGATATTAAAAATATAGAATGATTACATAAAAGAAGACTAATCAATTTCAAAAATGATAAGATTCGATTTCGAAAAAGCCGAAATCCGCATTTGCACAAAAATATGTTATGTCTGAATGAATATTAATTTTTAAAAAAATCTGACCCATCTTTAAATAAACTGCTCTTTTCTGTAATATAATTCAATGTATAAAAATATAATATCGCTATTTAATTTGAAATTTCGCTTTTCTATTTCACGACTTTTTTTTTTCTTACTGAATTAGTAAATAAATATTTCTTGATATATAACGTAAGCCACGAGGTTAAATATTTGATAAATTAATGGAAAAGTTCAAATTTCAGGAAAATAATGTAACAGCTAAAAATTAGAGGCAAACAAAAAAATATCATTTAAAAATAATTATTCTAAAACAATTGCCGCGATTTAGGAAAAACTCATTTACTATATTAATATTAATTTTAAAATAATTTTTTTTTAGATTTTGCATGCTGAATTATTTAATTTACTCTTCTTTTTCTATGAGCATGTTTTTATGAGCTTTAATAATCAAATTTATAGGTTAGTCAAAGTTTAATAGTTTTCCTTTTCAAATTCTAAATCTAAAGTTTGGTTCAATATTTAGGTGATAGAATATAACGAACGTACATAGCGCAATAGTCAGACCAAGTAATAAGTCTTCTAAAAGTAGTACAATTTAAATGCCTCTTAAAGTATTTAAATTTTAAAAATATTTCTCCAAAGAAGTCATAGATTAAATGTATGAGAAATAATTGAAATATTTTCGAAACCAATCCTCCAGGCGAACAACTGGTGGCAAAAAAAGTTATATTTTCTTAGCCGTCAAAACAGTAATAATGACAGAGTAGTTGCCGACCTTAGATGATGATAAAAATAAAAATTGCTTACAGGATGCCGGTATTGCCATTATAAACAAAAGTCGTGCACATGCACAGCACATTCTTGCACAGATGCCAAGAAAGACTTGGAAGTTTCAAAAGTAATTTGGTTAAACAATCTTAGACAAAACGATGATGTTCTATTTGTGGAGAATAGTGATAAAAAAAATGGAGCGAAAAACAAATTAGTGAAACAAATAATTAAATAAAGAAATGGCATTGTTTACGCACACATTTTAAAAATATGATATAACTTACTTTTACAGATGCCACTTTTTTTTTATCTTCCCAACATTTGGGTGCTAAAATATATATCCACAAAATATCCAATCACACTTTGAAGAAAAAAAGCACACTACCAAAGAAAACAAAAATATCGATGGTTGCTACAGCAAAAAAATTCTCATGTCCGATGCACACGCGAACACTAACAGCACTTCACAACAATGCTTCTCTCTAAAATGTAGAGGAGAAAACAACAAACAAAAATAAAAAAGGAACTAAATAGCAGGTTGTTGTGAACTTTCACTCTACTTTCGTATGCCGCAGAACCGGCTTCGCACGCATAACAACTTGGAATGAGGACATGTTGGAAGTCGGCCGGTAGGTTGAGGCGAGTTGGCGGGAACCTAGAACGCCAAGGCGGTCGCCAAATCGATCAAATTTTCGCGCCCTGCAATCAAATAGAAATGTTCTGTTGCGTAATGGAGAGAAACAAATGCAGGTGTTATTGATGAAATTAGACTGAATTGGTCTACTCAGGGAAACGAATTCCAATACACGAAATAAACAGCAATTTTAGAATATTTCACAATGACAGCTGGCATCTCTTTCGTGTCGCCTTTACTTTCAGCGCACGTGTCGTCAGTTGGGTAACACTTTCGATAGTACTCAAAACTGAAAACTGTTATGGATTTCTTTAAATTTTGAAATAAACAAACGAAAGAGATATCAAATGTATAAACATAGCATATAATGAAATTGCATTAATTGAAATTAAATTCCAGATAGCATTCTAATTTTTTTTTAATTTTTAATACGCTATTTCAAATTTAATTTTCTTATATGCAACAATGCTTATTTATATTACAAAATTTTTAATCATAATATTATAATAACTCTATTTTACAGTTATCAAAATAATAGAGGATTATTGATACAAATAGCGTCAAAATGCAAATAAGCTATCACTTAGATGGGTAAAAATGCTCAAGAAAAAAGAACTAGACGTTTCAGGAATGTTTATTATAAATCTATACTTATAATAAAGCTCAATGTGTGTGTGTGTATGTATGTTGGCGCTCTACAGGCCAGACCATTCAACCTACAGCTACCAAATTTGGCACGTGTATACCTTGGAGGCCGGGAATGTGCACCTGGGGGTTATTTTTTCGAATTTTTAACTAGAATTTTATTTATTTAAAAATTAAGCGAAATTTTGACGTGTTTCTGCTATAACTTCCGAAAATATTACCGCACAAAAAAGATTTTTACATCAAGTTAAAGATCAAAAATTTTTCTTTTAATTGATACCAATGTTTTAACCTTAAAATTAAATTTCTATTTTTAATGAATTTTTAAATAAATATTTTAACTATGTTTTTCAATAATTTTTTTCGTAAAAAATAAAAATTAAGATTAAGCACGTTTCGCATTCATGGGAAAAAATTAGCTTTTTCCAGTGTTGCCATGACATTGATTAAAGCCCCAATTTAAAATAAATTAAATCTTTTTGGAAATGAAATCTGCAAAAATATAATTTTTGCCACGTGTCTGTAGGAAATGAAACAAATATGAAATATTATTTTTTCTAAAAAGTAATTCAAGAAAAATTATTTTATGATCTTTTACACTCTCTATACAGGGTGTTTATTTAGTCCTGGACCCATTTTGATGTTTAATGACTCATAAAATAATGAAGATATAAACAAACTTATGGCATTTATTGATGGAATAACTTATATATTTTCCTTTTCAGGTTTGAATATTTTTACTTTTGTAAATATCGTCTGCGCATGTTTTTAATTTCAGATAATTTCATTTTCCAGTCTAAATATCTGTACTTTTCTAAATATCGTCTGCTCATTAATTGCATTTTTCTCTCTTTTGTTTTTGGCAACTATTGAAATGTTATGTTTACCTTTGATGTGTTTGTTCTATGTAGTACTTTTGTATGTGATGTTTTATTCAAGCGGATATTAAGGAGAATACATACACCACAAGAGAAAGCACAGATTTTATGGTGGTCATAGAGTTAATTTCCAATTAACTAAATCGCTGACTTTTAAGAGTTAATTTCCAATTACATAAACTGACTTGATTTATGAAAATTTGAATATCACTATTCAATAAAAAAAGGATAATTTTAGATTTTCCATCGATCGCTTCAAAGAAAAAACGCCAATCAACGCGCAGGTTTCTCAAGATTAATTGGCCTAAGATTATGAAAATGTTGAGTTTTTCTAAATTTTTAACATTTAAAACTTCATAAATAAGTCTTAGTTGATCGTGGAAAATAGAAACATTCATTCATTTATTTAAAATTTGGTGTGTTCAGAATATTTCTCAGAATTTGATACCTTACTGCATTAAATTTAGACTTCATAATTTTTGAAATATATTTATAGGCCGGAACAAAATATTATTATTGGTTTCATTTCAATCCTTTTAAAAGCAAAACTAAAAACTGAATTTTATGCTGAATCTCAGAAATTTTTGTTGAATTATTGTTTGAGATATTACATAAATGATGAAAAATATTTTGTAGTTAACATAAGACTTAAATACCGAGCGATTCTGTTTGCAATACTCACATTTAATAATAATAATAATTAATAAATAACAATAATGATGATAAATAAAATAAAACGCTTGGTTTTATTAAAAAATATCTTAATATTAATTGCAATTTCATCATTTACATTTTAAATTAAAGTTGAAGTTTTGCCTGAAATGATAAAAAATTAGCAAAATATATATAGTAAATTGAACGAAACGATCTAAACAGTATAAGTTTGGTATGGCTATCAAAATTTGAAGATTAAAAATGTTTTGATTGAGAATCCTTTAAGAGACCAGTTACTTAAAATATTTAATTGAAAATTGTAGCGAGCTGTAATACTGGCGAACCGGCTGGTCGCCAAAGGCGGCTAGTATTTTATAAAATTTAGTTTTGATTCTGAATATGCACCTCAAATACCCAATGTAAATTAATAACAGATACTAATCTGCGCTTGCTGTTTTGCTTATCCGCTAGTAAACAAAGAGTAGTTAAAATTATCGTGTAATTTATTCTTCTGATTTAATTATATTTTATAGCAAGGAATTATATATAATGAATGTGCTTTCTTTTCACTAAATATTTAAATCTTAATAACCAATATTGCGTTTATAATATTGACAGGCATTTATTCTAAATGAAACACATAATTACTGCTCATCATTAAAATATGTAATTCAAAATTTCAATTTGCATCTCTTATTCTTAATCCTACAAATTTACATAAATTAATGTAATTTTTTTTCATTCCTATTACGCGATGCCATAATTTAGCGAAGCGTTTTTAATTATTATTTTACTTTATAAGAAATTCATTACTGCTTATAATGCAATAGTACAGAATTTTTCCGTAATATTTAAGAAAAATAGTTAGAATGCATTTGGTTTTCTATTCGCACTGCTGTGTCAAATGAAGAGTTCAAACAAAATAGTAAACAGCACAAAAAATCTAAAATTTAATTAAAAATCTCATATTATTTTAACAGAAAAATCTTTAAAAAAAACACATACTTAAATTAAATAATAAATAAATTATTTAAATGCAGACCATAAATAAATCATTCGAATGCAGTAAAAAATCGACTCGTTATAATAAAGAATGCAATATTCCGATCAAAAGCTTTTTGCACAAGTGAAAAAATAAATTTTTAAGGTTTATAATTCAATTCTAGAATTTCATGATTTCACTACACAAATAAACACAATTCATCAATCAATTAAATCTTGCAATGAAAATTAATTTATGGCAGTTAAATGCATAGACAGTTAAAACAAATATTTATGATAGAAAGATTTAACAAACTACAACAAAAAAAATACATTGAACGTTTTCATTGTTTTATAATATTTACATAAAACTTTTAATAAGAAAAAAAGAAGCTTCAAATATTTACTCCGCCAGCTTATTTGATAAAACATTTTAAAAGGAAATCGAATTATTGAAAGAATATTTTCTGCATCACTAAAAATTGGAATTCTTTTTTTTTTTTCACTTGAAGAGGATAAATTCGATCTCCTGAAAGTATTTCTTTTCAAATAAGGAATTAGGGCTAGAAAGGAACATTCCTTTGGAAGAAATTTCTTTTTACCGTCGGCAAGAAATAATGTTTTGAAAAAATATAGGAATTCTGGATAACTTATTTTATACGCTTTTATTTAATTTCATTTATTTCACGTTTGCAGAGATGGAATCTCGTAGTTGAAACTACATAATATTTTAAATTTTCAAAATTTAACTATCCAATTTTATTTCGCTATGATTCTCCATGAGGAAGATCATACAGACGTTAATTTGGAGGGGGGAAAAGCATCAAAAATTAAACGAAGTAATAAAGAATAGTGACACATATTTAAAAAATAAAGATAAATAATAATTTTTAAATGAATAATTTTTAAATAATTTTTATTCAATTAATTATTAGTGTATAGAAATAGAGAAAACTGCACAATTCTCTCCCCCCCCCCCTTTTTGGTAAAAAGTAAGAGATCAAAGCAAAAATCGTAAAAACGTGAGTTGCTAAAAATAAAACCATTAAAAAATTAATACACAGTGAATATATATAAGGAAAGTAATCTTCCAAATAATCATTAAAAATTACAATATATTATAAATATGGTTAAAATTCAAATTTAATATCTCACCATGGCAATTTTAAGGTGACCTGACTTATAAAAACGGCAATCATTGTACCACATACCTACGACCTGGAGAGCGAGACATTAAATTCAGACTGCAGCAATATCAATGAGTTATGGATTCAAATCTAAATTACCGAATATAAAATGAATAAAAAAAATTCGAATCTAAATGTGCACATATACGGCTAATGAGCGTATAAATAATATTTTGATTAATTTTACCCTACAACAAGAAAATACTAATTCCGAATTACTATTCTTTTCTTGAGAAACTGACAAAAAACAATTTCCATATTCTGGCAAGGTTAAAAAGCGAAAAGAAAAAAAAAAGGGAGAGGGGGGGGGGAACTGTTCAAATTAATATAATGAAAAGTCTTTGTGATTATGTATGTATATTCATTTCCTCCTAATCTATTTGGCTAATGTTCAAGCTATAAGAAAATTAGTCAATTTTTCAAAGAGCAAAAGTTAATTAAACATTCAATTTATTAGAAATGAATTAATTTAATTAAACGAAATTTTGTCATTTTTTTTCTACTACAGCAAATTATTCTATAAAAAATACTTTTACGCCATCTCAAAATTCAAAATTTTACCATTTCAATAATATCAATCTCATTTCCGTACAATATTTCTTTCAACTTTCAATAGTTTTTCAAACTTCAATAAGTAACAGAACAGATGCAGACGATTTTGAAACACGCTGAAGACGATCTTTTAAAAACTTGCTACGTTGACAGAGAATGGCGAAATTTCGACCTATTCTACGTTTAGTTCTTGACATTTTTGTTTTATTTTTAAAAATAGTTTTGGCAATGTTTTCTGTTGGTTTCAAAAGATAATTTTTACAATACTGTAACAGTCTTTTTTATTTTCCGTTGTTGGATATTTGGTTGAGTCTTGGCGCCGGAGCACTTTTGCTCAGACTGAGTGTGATAAAACCATAAAGGACATTTTGTACCAGTACCAGTGGTGAAGCAGTGAAAAGCAAAAGAAGTTGCTAGTTGCGATGGTTTAAGAGATACAGGCAAAGTGAAGCAAAAGTAATGAGATAATTATGAAGGAGGTTTCTTTAATAGAAGGCTACATTTAGTAGTAGTATATGGATAAGAATATTTTGCGGACATTCAAATAAAGTGCATTTCATCTTTGGTGGCATGGATTTTACTGTTGCTTAGTTGGCTGAAAATTTTCTTACAAAGTTCTTTAATCTGATAAGTGATTAAAGAATATGAGTGAGTATTTTTAAATTCTCATGGAGAAAAACAATGCGTATGATTCATACTGCATTTGTAATTCTTCTTTTTTTTTGCATTATTTTTGCTTTCTTAAAATATGTTTTAGCAGTAAGGTCTTAAAACGTAAAATCGTATTTTTTTTTTTTTTTGTCGTCGTTGTTGTTGAAGAACAAGAATTCATATGACGAACTGCTGCCAGAATATACTGAATACTAAATGAATAGTTAAAAAGCAGACAATTAACATTCTATATCAAGAAAAAATATTGATTTGATTATTGATATTGTTAGGAAAGTTCGGCATTAAGGTTCTAAATTCCAAATTTCTTTTGTCTCTCGTACTTAATTCTAAAATGATGCGAAGCATTTTGAACATGCTATTGTGCGTCATTAGTTTGGGTAAATCACTTCACTTGACATTAAGCATATAGCTATTTAATCGGTAACGTATCTGACATTTATTTAACCTGATAACCATAGCTAATATGCAAATATAAGAATCAAGACATGATATCAATACGTATCATTATATTTGTAATGGGCGATTCCTGGTGGTCTCAGATCCTGTAATGACTGTCTATGTATTTACAAGGGTGTTTTTTTTTTCTTTTTTTTTCTTTATCATATCTGTAAATAGTTCATCATGTGTTTCATTTTATTTCCTCTTAATAAATTGTTGATTTAAACCTTTTATTTGTCGGACCCAATCTTTGGAGACCTTTTATTTGTTACCATTCCACTGCACTTACTCTAATTCAAACGGCTGAATCCCTAGTCGTTTTATAATATATATCTTTAACAGATACGAAAAAAAAAAAGCAATCGGCGATTTTTAAAAGTTTCATCTTTCAATTGATACTCTCATTTTAATTCAAAACATTTCAGACGATAAAAAGATTTTGCGTATTATAACATTTTATACAAAAGTAATTTCAACATTAAAAATATTAGATACGAATTAATTTATTCATCTAGTTCAAAATTAATTCATTTTCAAAGCAACAGCATGGGAATTATCGTTAAAATTATTGCTTTAATAAAGGTAATTTATCGACAATGCAAGAATACGACTTCCACTTTAAAAATACAATAGGCGTTTGCCTGGAAAGCAGAATCTACCAAACGATTTTAATTAGTTTGTAATTGTATCATAATTTAAAAAGTTACGTTTAATTAATTCTATAGTACTAATATCCGACAAACTCGAATCCCAACCGTCCGCGCCCCAATGCTACATTGTTAATTGAGTATGTATTAAACTAAATTAAATAATACAATGAAAGGAGGAATAAACCTGAGTGAGATTTCAAATGAGATTGCAAAACGACCAATCCGAGAGGAAATGTCCCTTTAATGTTGCATGTCCTTTATATTTCACAATAAAACGAATATTTTGTGAGGAAGGTTACTTTAGATAAAAGTTTATTAAGAGCCATTTTACTATTTTCAGAGGAGATTCATGGGCCTTTAACAGACAAAAAGAACGTATTCATTTTAAAAGTTGATTGAAAAAGATTAGAAAATTCGGAAATATAGCTTTAAAATAAAGGTCTGTCTTCTTTTACTTTATCACATACGTAGTACAGAGAAACTATAGTGATCGTCAAAAAAATTTGAACTCCGGATTCTGGCGAATCTTTACGTTTTAAACCTCCCTGAGATCGAAAATCCTATTTTTGGAAAATGTCCGTCTGTCTGTGACAAGGATAACTGAAAAGTTCTTTGAGTTTAGGTTGAAATTTGGTATATGGCTTTTACACCAAATTTGCAGATTTCTATCAATAGTAATCTGAGTAAAATCTGTTCAGACGAAGTTCGTCTGCCTGGCTATTCGAATATACGTTAACATGATAATTACAAGACGAAGAGAGCTAGATGGACAAAATTCGGTAGACAAATTTAACTTGTAGTGCAGACATCTATCAAAATTTTAGACAGATCCAACGATGGGTTGACTGTCTATAGGTCCGTACTTTCAGAAACACGTAAATGCAATATTTCGAAAACGCAATAACTTAAATATATCAAATTTGGTATGAGATTTTGTGATTACAAGTGCAGTGTTGAGTCTAATTTTTTGTTTCAATCGGTTGAGAAAAATATGTATATAATACATAAATAGTGCGGAAAACACAATTAGATTCTCAGATACTATTAACTACTGCGGGATTAATCGCCAAAAAACTCGCCAAGGATGGCACGATATTCAGTAAAGATGTTAAATTCACGTCAAAAGTTAATATTTCTTAACTATTGTACGCCAATGCCAAACAAGAAATATGAGATATATAATGAGGTTTCCTGGCAAATCAATAGTTATTATTTTTTATATATATAAATTAAAAACCATGTTTTTTATGCAAGCAAACAACACAGCAGAATATGTTTTGCAAATTGAATTCAAAATAGCCGTAACATGGGAAGAATAATGTTTCTAAAATAATTATAATATTTCTTTACTTTATTGATACTAAACAGTATTTTTCTCTAGAAAATTATTTTGATGCTTCTATGGCTCAAAAGTCGATCCAATACTTGATTAATTGCTTATAACGATCAATAGAGGTAATAATGTCTGATAAAGATGGCTAAAATAATAAATGTAGTAAAAAATTAGGTAGCACTCAAAATGATTAGAATTTTATATTATTCTGTGAAAACTATTAGTAACATATTGACTGAATTTTTGAAGAGATTATGAGATTTTAAAATTCTTTGATTTAATAGAATATTTTATTTTAATTAAAAACAAAATTGCAGACGATAAAAATAGTTTGCATATTATACGATTTTATATAAATGAATATCTTAAACTAAAAATATTACTTAAAATGAATTATTTATAGGTGTAATGGAAATTCCATCAAGTGCTAAATCAAATATATTTTTATTTTCTAGCATAAGACCTTTAGAAAAAAGCAGTTCTTAATAGCTGACATGATATAATTTAAATTTGCTATAAACACTTGTTATATTATAAGAAATTCAAACTTTGTTCAAAAAATACTAAAATATTAAAAAGGTTTAATTAATGTTTTACGACAATTAATTAAATGATTAATTTTTCTCTAGTAAATTAACAAGAAGATAATTTAATCTCAAATAACACTGGGTATATCAACAAGTGAATTTATAATTCTAATACCTGAAATTAGATCAAATAATTAATTTTCCATGGAAAATATTTCTAATTTGTATTTTTTTAACTAACAAATAATAATTCGGACTGGTAAAGGTTGATGTTTAAGTATTCGACTTGATTAATGCATTAATGGATTAATCATTAATTCATTGATAATAATTAATTAATAACACATTGATATTCTATTTATATTTTGAAACAATTTTGTTCGATTATATTCGATTAATGCATTGATATTCTTCTATATATATTATGAAAGAATTATTGAGCAATTTATTGAAATGTTACATATAAATTAGTTAGAAAGTTCATTAATAAATATTTAAATATATTTAAACAATCGCTGCTCATTTTATTACAGGCAAATGAAAGAAAATTTATTTAATGCATTAAGAATAAAAAACAATTAATATAGTATATGTCCAAAACCTTTTTACAGACATATTCTTTTATCATATAAAATTTGTTGGAACACTGATATTTTAATTAATTTATTTGCTTTTAAAATATTTGCAAATTGCCTTTCTTGCAACTTCTTTCCAGAATCACTTTCCTCCAGAACTTAGTTCCTAAAAGGGAGATGTATCGAAACTTTTAGACAGTTTGGAACCCTTTGAATTCTTAACATTTTTTCTTATTCCAAGAAAAAGGTCACCACACCCACTGGGAGAGGAAGGGGGGAGTTAAAAATGAGAGGAGAAAGTTTCACCTCTAACAATAGGAAAGTCAAGGCATACAATGAAAGGTAAAATAAGAATGGAAACCTGATCAGAAAGAACTATTTTGCAGCCTTTGTCGAATGGGGAGGGGGGATGAGGGGAGAGCTCCACGTCAGTTGATACGGTGGAATCTGGAGGGGGAAAAAAAAATGCAGATAGCAAATAAAAAAAACACATTTGGAATCCAGGATGGAGTATTAGCAATAACACTGCAATACAAATGCAAAAATCAATACCAAGTTCTAAGTAGCAATGATTAATCAAACACGTTTCCGGTGTAACAATTTCGATATAGGTACGATTCTATACGAAAAATAATTTAAAGGACAACAAAATTCGAAACGATGCACTATGATAAAATTATTAATTATATAACAACAATAGTGTGCACACAAAAAATGCACTTATAATCATAATACGCATAATATTTTTAAAGATTTACTTAAAATAAAAAAATAAAAAATTTAGGGATATAAAATTAAGGGTTTTTTTTTCCAAGTTTGAAATACTGGAAAAATAGTATTTACATTACAATATGATTCCAAATTGTACAAAGGGAACAAAGATGCCTAAAAACAAATATTGAAAATAGTTGAACTTGCAGATAAATGTTGATATTTACAGACGCGACCTCTTTACATTTTTGTGGCTGTTAGCCGTGGGTAAACCACATAGAGATTACAAATTAAACAGAAAAGCAAAGAGATCCATACATAATATCGTAAACATCTATAAAACATATATAAACATATAAGCACTGTAGAATCAGAAATCTGTAATTACTGTCTGTGCCCCGAGGTTCTGTGAGATATTATGGTTATGGGAGAATAATTTAAGCTGCTTTTGATGAGTGACATTTTGGTCTTAGCTATTGAATAGTCTTCAAGAGGTAGTATTTGTGAATAAGATTTACTACAACGTCAATCTTACCGCGAGAAAGGGTATTCGATGCAAGTGTCAGTATTTTTAAAACATTTTTTTATAATCAGGAAATACTTTGTGGCCAATCTATATATCGTTTAAAAAAATTGAGGGCCGCAGTGGCTTGGTGGAAGGTCTTGGCTTCGGAACCAGAGGGTTTCAGATTCGAGATCTGGTTCCACCGAAGAACCGTCGTGTAAGCTGGTCTAGTGCATGTTAAATACGTCCGTGCCAAACGTCCTCCCATTGGTGTGGGGCGGAAGTTTAGAGTGGGGGTCTACCAGCTCAGGTGTCGTCCTCGTCATCTGACCGCGGTTCAACATTATGAGGTCTGTTCAAAAAATAGCCCTAGTGTTGATTTAAAACGGGACGTTAATATAACTAAACTAAACTAATCTAAAAAAAATGGAAATATTGAGGATTTCAAAACACCCAGATCATTATAATATGAACTGAAAAAGGAATAAGGCTTTCTTTATTATAACATAAAATAATATATTCGGACTTAGATTTAAACAAATACTGCTAATTCGCTGGCTATTCTGTCAATACAACAAACAAAAACTTTTATGCTTTTTTAAACCGAAGATTTTCATTCAGTATTTTATCTCTGCAGCCGGAACTTAAAAGAAAGAAAACATACTACAGACCTACATGAATGCGGTGAAAATTTCTTGAGGGGAAAAAGTGAATCTTTTATTTACTTCGGGGAGTTTCTAAAGGACCTAGTACTTCATCGAAGTACGGAATTCTTGAATGAATTTTTAAAATCTTTTTGAAGGGGAAAAAAAGTTCCTGAGTTTTTGAAAAGGGGCCCTTTTTTTCTTCTTCTTATAATGGAAATTGAATCACGCAACCTTAGCAGGTACCATGATTTTGTTCAGGTCTTTTTTTGGGGGAGGGGGGGGAGAGGGAGGATATGAAAGTGGAATGAAATGTTTATACTACACTTCATGAAAAAGCAAAATAATATCTTTAATCTGAAAAATAACTTCGTGATACTATTTGGAAAATAAAACTTTATCATTTTTTTATGTGTTCCTAAAGGGATTTCGAGTAGTGCTTAAATAGAGATCAAATACATTGTTATCTATTTTCGGCAATAAAGTGAAAAATACTTACAGTATTTTATTAAAGTAAATCAAGAGGGAGCAATTATTTAAAACTGGCCCTTCTGGCAACCAGCTGGTACGCTGGAATTAATGGCTGCTACAATTTTCAATTAAATATATTACACAACCCTGCTCTTAATGGCCTGCCTAGAAAAGTGTTTTTAAACCTCAACGTTTGATAGACATGTAACATGTGCTATTTTGGAAACTTTACACTGCCCGACTTACAGCGCTGAATATCTCCCTAATTTTCTGTAATCTCACCAAAATTTTGAACTTTAATTTGAAACAGAAGTGATTAATCGACAAATACAAAAGTGTATTTGCTGAAACTATTTATAGAAGGATGTTCTTTTCGAAATTTTTTAACATTGCTTACTTGTGAATTTAAGCTTTAATTGTATCCGCAAAAAGATTTTTATTTAAAAAAAAATATTAAAAATATATTTTAACATAAAGCCACATGTTCATTCTTTAAACATTAACAATGGGAGAAAAATTATTATGATATACTCTTAACAATAATAAAAACAATTCCGTGCATTTTTACTGTAATAAAATATTTTACATTAAAATATTAAAAATATTTCTAAACATTAATAAAAAATAGACAAAAAAAGTGTATAATAATTAAGTTGGTATAAATAAAAAGCTAATATTTTGAATTGCGATAACGTATTTTTTGCTCTGTTATTATTATTATTATTTGCAATAATGGTGGGAAAATATCAAAATTTCCTTTAATTTTTAAATAATTAAAATTCCAATAAAAATTACATAAAAAAAATTCCTGAAGATACACATTTTCAGACACTGAAATGCATTTGTGCCAAATTTAGTAGCGCTAGGTCTGATTGTATATCCTTCAAAGCGCCAGCATTCATACTCTTTTCTCTTTATTAATAATAGATATTAAATTACCAAAACTGCCTGTCATTCTAATTTCAGACTCATTCGAGAATCATTTACACATATAGTATATTTAAATCTACATTCAGAAAACGATTTCCAAATGGCGTACTATTGAATTATTCTTCAAAATGCAATGTATTTCTTACTTTAGTCGTATAGTACAAAAATATATTTTACTTTTAAATAAATATTACAATAAAATATTATAATAAAATTTAAATAAATATTATAATAAAATTATTTCAATTAATATAAATAATAAAGGGAAATTTCAGTGTCTCTACGTTTGTATGCATTGGCGTTCTACAAAATAGTCCGTTTAACGTAGAGCTTGAAATTCGACCAGATAGATTTGGGATAAAAATGTGCATTTCGGATCGATTTTTTTAAGTATTAATTTATTAGATTTATAATATTAATTATTTACGAATTAAGTGAGATTTCGCCGCTTTCAAACGATACTTTCCCAAAATTTCATAGCACAAAAATGTTTTAAAAACTATTTTAAAATTTAAAAACTCATCTTCATGATTTCTATTGAACTGTTCGAAAATGTCTAAATTAATTTTGACAAGTTTAAAAAAATATTTTTATGCTTAACATGCAATAATATTTTTCTGAATTGTTTTCATTGTTCCGTCAAATGTTTAATAGCGTATTTTTCCTCCCATTGTTAAAATCCAAGAAAAAGATTATGCTTACATTTCAAATTCTTTGGCAATGTCGTTTCTAAAAACAATTATATTGGATTTTACTTGCACATCTACGAAATATACAAAGAATTAAACAAGGTAACTAATAAAAAAAATCTGATAGTGTGATTTTGATGAGTCGTACTGCCAGATTTCCTTGATTCTGAAACATAAAGAAATTTGTGAGAAAACGATTGCTAAAATATGTAGTGAATTAAGGAGATGAAAATTTCGAAGTGATCGTAACACTGATTTCGTGGGGTTTTTTCTTCTTTTGTTTGTTTTGCGAAATACGTTTAAGGAAGATTTTGTCTTTCCGCACACGTGAATATAAAACTTCGAAAACGCAAAATATTAGATAGAAATGAAATTTAAGATTTAATTTCGCTATCAAAGTGGTTGATGCACATTAAATTTTGGGCTAAATCCGTCGACGAGGTGACCGTTAGTTCGCTTATTCCTAAGAATAACTGAAAAAGGCAACGACACAGATAAAGGAAATTTTGTGACGAAAACTATAGAGAAATTACCAAAATTTGGAAGATATCTAAATTTCATATTCGATTTCTGTCCTCATATTACAAATTGTAAAATGTTATATAGAGACATATGACATAGAAATCTAGCACAGGAAGCAAAACCATCTCTTGAATCGCCATGCTCCTAATGTATTTGTTGCCTTTTTCCCCAGTTTTACCTCCGTGTGATGTCAGGCGATGAAAATTTTTAAGATTAAGATTGATAAAGAGGTGCCATACTGTCTAATCAAGGTTCCCAAGCTTTTAAACACTGCGATCCACTTTTTAGAAAGCAAATACATGGTAATTTATTTCATTCTCGGCGTTTTATACTTCCTCGTATTCGTAGTACAGAAAGCGTCTAGCAATCGTCAAACAATTCGAACTCGAGATTTTGACAAATACCCACGTTTTAGACGTCCCTAATTGGGAAAAACATTTTTTGTCCGTCTGTCTGTCGGTCTATGACAAAGATAACCGCAAAAACACTTTCAGCTAGGCGGGTGAAATTTAGTATACGAGGTATTTATACCAAATTTGTAGATTTTAGATTTCCATCAAAGTTTGAACAAAATCCACTCGGAGGAAGTCTGTTTGTCCGGCTGTTAGAATATAATTTAACGCAATAACTACAAAACAGAGAAAGCTAAAGAGATAAAATTCAGTACACAGAATTAATATCTATAGTATAGACACCTGTCTAATTTTGACCCAAATCTAACCAGGGATTGACCGTCCATTGGTTTGTACTTTCAGAAACATGTATACCTGATAATTCAAAGACGCAGTGACTTAAATATATCAATTTTGGGATTTTATGACAACAATAGTTGTCTTGTGCCAAATTTTTTTTACAATCGGTTGAGAAAAACACGTCTAAACATTCTCGGATACTGTTAACCGCATGTCAGGGATTAATCGCCAAAAAACTCGCCAAAGATTACATGACAAATTCAGTAAAAATCCATATAAAACTAAATGTTAATATTTCGTAACTATTGTATTAAAATGCCATGCAAGACATTCACTGGGATAATTAATTAGAGAATGTGCAAGAAAGTTTTAAATGACCAGTCTTGCTTTTTTTTTTTTTCTTTTTTTTGCCAGTTTTTTTTTTTTATTATTATTATTATTATTGCCATGAGATTTGATGCAGATTTTAAGCTCACATCATAATTTTGATAATTGTGAAAAGATACATATATATTCAAGATCCTATCGCGACAAACTAAAAATTGACTCGTGACAACCACAGTTTGGGAACACCTGGTCTAACCATATGTGAAAATCTCCTCCCTCGAGTGCTTTCTGTTTCGTGGTGTTTTTATACGTGAAATCTTCAGTCGACTTGTTATTAACATCATGACATTTCATTATGAATTCTAATTAACTTCTCTTAAAAGATTTTTTTTTTTTCAGAATCGTGATGACACTATTCGTTTCATATGCAGAGAAGGTGGCAAACTACTATATATTAGCGACACATAATAAAGATTTTTTTTTATATTATCGTATAGAAAGTATAAAAAGATGAAATATTTAATCGTCCAAAAACTTCGGACACGAGATTTTCATGAATCTGTCTGCGAATACTATAAGCGAAAATTTCTTTGAGTTAGAAAGATGAAATTTGGAAAGAGGTCTACACTAAATTTGTGGGTGTCTAACTAATTTTAAATAAAGTCTGTCCACAGTAAGCTTTCTGGCAGTGAGTATGGTCAATCCAAAATCTAAAAAGCTATATGTATAAAGTCTAATACATAGATTTAGCATCTAAAGTGTGAAATCACATCAAGATTTCAACCAAATACTTCATGGGATTGACCATATGCCAGTCTGTACTTTCACAATGCAATAATCGATTGACAATGACTTATGCTGGACATTGAAAATAAAAATCAGAGCAGTCATAGAGCACTTTCCTCAAGGCCTACAATTTTATGAGAGAAAGAGAGAGGAAGGGATGATATTATCTTTATTAGAGAACATGTGAGAGAGCTTAGGGGTGGGGAGGGGGAAGCTATTGCTTATTGTTTTAACTTAAAATTGTATTTAGGCTGGCAAATTCTACATAAACTGCAAAGGGTGTGATGCAAAAATTGTTCCAAACTCTCTAAAGAGTAGGCCGTAGGTCGTGTAGCTACCAAATTTGATAAGCAGTAACTTCACTATGAAAAGGATTTTCATAACTTTTATTAGATTTTTAATTAATTATCAAAATGTTAATGCTTTTTCACAACAACGTCGGAGTGTATTATTACACAAAGAACATTTTTTACATCATTTTAAAATTTAAAAAATTGGCTTCTCATTTATACAAATTTTAATTCTATGCATTTCTTTCTCCAAAAACTCCATTAGCCGAATGTCTTTGAAAAAAGAAATATTGATTAAAAATTATTTTTCATATCACGGCTCACAGAGAAATAATTTCTTTTAGCAGATGAATGTGAATGCTATCAATGGATATTTAGCTTCATAATTCTGCATTTTTTTTTCTTTCAATGTTTGAAAAAAAGTTAACACCTTAAACAGAATTTTTTTTCCAGCTAACACTGATCAAGCAAACAATTTGAATTTCTTACTTCTAAGTTTAGTTTAGTTCAGCTATATTAACGTCCCGTTTTGAAGCAACACTAGGGCTATTTTGGGATGGACCTCGTAATTTTGAACCTCGGTCAGATGACGAGGACGACACCTGAGCTGGTATCCCCTCTCAACACCACACAAGCGGGAGGATGTTTGACCCAGACGGTTTAATGTGCACTAGACCCACTTCCACGCACCGTTCTTCGATGGAATCGGGTCTCGAACCTGAAATCCTCCGGTTCCGAAGCTGAGACCTTATCACCAGGCCAGAGCGGCCCTTTTACTTCTATGAGTAGGAATTAATATAGAAATATACGTTTTTTTATGAAGAAATTTTTCATGAATAAATTTTATTTTATAAAAAAGATCAACTCTCGCTACTTTCTGGCGAGTACAACTCGTCATCTTCTGTTTGTTGAAGAAAGATCATGACGAACTGGGATCGTCATTTTATTTCAAGGATTTAAAGGAGATACGAACTTTTAATCCGAAACATCATACCATAATATTTTAAGCTTGATACATCTATTTTCCTTTTATTTTCAACATTTACTTTTAATTATATAGCGATGATAACGCGTACATAAAAAAATCCATTTACTATCATAAAAATACAGCTGAGTAAAAATTTAATAATTAAAATTACTAAAAAGACAGTAATAAAATATTTTTAAATATTTTTTAAAAATTAGATATTGAATTGATGTCCCTTGAAAGCATTTTGTTTTTAAATTTAAAGTGGCATAAAGATATGATTTGTGCAACAGATGGTTGCTGTTAGGAAACAAGCTAAAATTTTAAGTAATTACCTTTTCGCAAATATAGTATAGAGAAAGTACAATTCGGACAAATTTGACGAATCTCCGCATTTTACACCTCCCTGAGGTCGAAAAACACATTTTTGGAAAATGTTCGTCTGTCTGTGACAAAGTAACTAAAAAATGTTTTGAGCTAGACAGTTGAAATTTGGTATAAAGTCTTTATGTCACATTTGCAGATTTCTATCGAATTTTGTATAAAATCTGTTCAGAGGAAATCCGTCTGTCCGAATATACCCTAATAAAATAATTACAAAGCGATAAAAGACAGATGCATAAAATTCAGTACACAGTTTTAACATTTATAGCGTAGACACATGTCAAATTTTGAGCCAAATCCAAGTACGAGTTAACTATCTGTCGGTTCATACTTTAGAAAACATGAAAATATGATAACTCAAAAACGCTATTACTTAAATATATCAAATTTTATAAGAGATTTTGAGACTTTAAGTGTAGTTTGTGCCAGAAATGTTTTCAATACTTTAGGAAAAACGCATATAAAACAGAAATTCGATTTCGGATACTGCATGCCAGAGATTAATAGCCAAAAATCTCGTCAAGGATTGCCCGATAGATTCAGTGAAAATGCTAAATTCACGCCAAAAGTTAATATTTCATAAATATTGTATGCCAATGCAAAGTATGGAGATCTCTGGCATGACAAGTTTATTAGAGAGTATGTGAGAAAGTCTTGGGGAAACTACTTCCGTTTGTTTTTAACTAAGACATTAAAATGTGCTTTCATAACGGTCACCAATATGCAATTAAGAAAACAGAAGTGTAATTAAAAAACATTTAATACAAATTCATTGAAAACATAATTAATAATATTAGATAAATAATCACTTGCATTAAAAAAATAAATATTTTAGAAAAAAAAAATCAATGCCTTCTTTCAGCAAAAATAATAAGAAGAAAAAGCTCACAAATCCATTCGTCAAAATATTTCAAAAATACGAGCTGCAAACGTTTAAATTCCGATGAGTTGCGTGCTAACTTCCGTAGTGAAACATAAAATAATCGCTTTCATAAATTATTTACAAGGTCGATTAATCAGTAAAACCCTTTAATGCTTTCAAAAGTTAATGTGTTATTCCAAATAAATGCATTTGTTCCGGCGTTCGAATTAATGTTATTTTTGTTTCAGTGTTTGTCGAAAACAGTCATTACCAAGAAAACGGTTAATTCAATTAAATTGCAAAAACTAAATGTGGAAACAGAATATTGGCTTCCTTCTCAAATTCGTAAAATATCTTTCAGCCAGATTTCGCACATATTTCAAACGATTAATTAAAAATAAGAATTGTGGAAAACGATTTTTGTTTTTAATTCAGACGATTTACGTTTCCAACAAATTAAAAGCAAAGCAACAGTAAGAATTAATTTTCATCGAAAAGAAATATTACCAAAGTTTTCACCCAAAACTTTAGAATTGGCAATAATTAAACTATATAATTTTTTTTAATTTGTATATTTTTAGAAAATTTCTAACCAATTCAGATAATTAAAATTAGTTTCATTCGAGCGTGTTCTCAATAAGAGGATAAGAAATAAACAAGATCAACGATAAAATATGCAATTTCTTTTTCTTTAGATAAAAAAAAAATCAAAATTAAATGTTAAAGTAAGTGTAATAAGATTCTTGGCAACTTTCGAATATACTTCCATTTAAGCAACCACACATATGCTGTCAATAATATTTTCTAAAAATATCTTTAAAAGAAGATGGAAAAATGAGTGTTCTCCCGATGATTTCTTCAAATTATAATTACCATATCTAGCTATTATATACCATATCTAGCTATTATATAAAATAATTACCATATCTAGCTATTATATAAATATAAAATTTCATGATTGGTAGATCGCGAGCCACTTGACACATGACATTTGAGGTTTGTTTGACCAGCATTATTTGAAATCTGTACTTATATAAAGCTCAATGTGTGTGTGAATGTGTGTGTGTGTTGGCACTCTACAGGCCAGATCGTTCGACCTACAGCTACCAAATTTGGTACATGCATACCTTGGAGGTCGAGAATGTGCACCTGGGGTCCCTTTTTTTGAAATTTTAATTAGTTTTTAATTAATAATTAAAATTCTAACTTTCCCACCAAAAACTCTTTTCATTTCCCCACCGCCAAATGAGTAAGGCTTCAGTTTTTTCCCCACGCTAATGAGGATAGGCTTAACATATTTTCGGCCGATTATTTCAAACGATTCTGTTTATTTTCTTAGTGTTTGATGCATTTAAAATTAAACATTGTTAATTAATCGATTTTTCAGATTCAGTCTGAAGTACTTTTGAATTAAAATAAAACAGAATAAAGGAAATTAAAAATTTCTAATTAGCGTAGTGTTATCCCAACTGGCATAGAAAATTCACGCATTTGTGTTACCATAATTGGCATTGAAAATTCACGCATGCCCATTGTGTTCTGATTGTTGATAACTCTATTTTCAACGGTTACGGACTTGGTTTAGAAGACTTTACATGCTTCCGGCCGATTATTTCAAACGATTTTGTTTATTTTCTTAGAGTTTCGTGCATTTAAAATTAAACATTGCTAATTAATTGATCTGTTCAAGATGAATCTGAGAAAATTTTGTAAACTTCAAAAACTTCTTGAGATATTACAAATATTAAGAAAGATATTCTTTAGCGCCCATAAGGTTTAAATACACAGCAATTCTGTTTTCAGTACTCATATTAAAAAAATGTTTCGTTTCAGTAAAAAATGTTCTTATATTAATTGCAATTTAACCATTTCCAATTTTATTTAAAGCATAAATTCTACGGGAGCTAACGGAAAATTAGAGAGATACATATTGCGTTATGGCTGAAGAACTTTATATTATTATGAATGAATTATATGACTATCAAAATTTGAAGCTTTTAAAATATTTTGATGAAGAAGCTGTTAAAATAGGAGTCACATAAAATATTTAATTATTAAAATTTTAACCAGCATTAAGATTGGCGAACCGGCTGGTAGCCAAATACGGCTAGTATTTAATAAAAATTATTTTCACGCAGTAGTTAATATTTATATTGAGCTTCACGGTGAAATGGTGACAAAAAAAGGAAAAAAGTAAAGCTTTAAACACCAAATTAACAGCAAGTGAGTTTAAAACAATATTATTTGTAAATTCTACTTTTAGATACCTCGTTTGTGGCAACACTAATGAAAAGCTTTCATATTTATTTACCTTTATAAAGGAACGGAAATTTTTCATTTCTTGGCTAACGAACATCTGAATACCTAAGCAATAGACGTGTTAATCCTGCATTGTTTTTTTGGATGAAGTGAAGAATAGTGTGCCCCCGAATTTGTCGCCAATATGGCAACCAATCGGATGCTCTTCTAGCAACCCTAATGCTGTTTTGTTTACTACTCTTTGCAATGGTTGAGTTGTACATGAACTACAACTATATTATGAAAAATGTTAAATTAAAAATATTAAAAAATATCGATTAAAGATTTTAATTTTGTTTGTTATTATAATTAAAAAGTTTATTAAATAAAGAAAGTTTAGCTTATAATTAAAAGTTATTTTCTTCTTTCTTTCTTCCCCTTTTTTTTTAATGTGAATACGAACAGAAAATATTTATTCTTTTGCAATTTTTAATTGCAGAATGCGCTTTGAAAAACCGTCTGAATTCTTAATTTACGAAATCGTCTGCATTCTCACTTTAAAAGACAGCTGCAATGGAATTCTTCGCAGTTCTCGTAATTCTTTTGGTGTTCCAAACGGTTGGTTAATTTCATAATTTGTTATGTCGGCAATTGTAAAAAATTGAATCAATATTTAGATATTGGAGATGTACGAAAATAATGTTCTCATTGTGGGGCTTTGAGTTTTGAAGCAAAAGTAAGCCAATAGAAAAATGTATGTTTTTATCATGGAAAGATTAAATTTCCAACATTGAATGAATAGCCCCTGGAGTATTAAAATTTCTAATTGGAACTGACGAACATTGTGCACAGTATCGGACAATATCGGGATTGGCGAGAGAAAGCAAGAAGGGAACAAAGACCCCAAGTCAAAAAGAAAAAAATCATTTGCCAGATCTGCCAAAATATTGTATAGAAACAGAATGCCCCTTTCAGTTATCTGCTCTGAAATAATTGTGATGTGTGATGATATGTGATGGTTGTATATCGTCGCCAATTACCATATGTCATTATTGGTAACAGCTGCTAAAACAAAATAATGTTGCAATAGGTGGTTTAAGTTTTGTTTGCTGTCTTAAATATATTTTTAATTCTTGACACAAGACATTTTGATATAACAGCAATAATAAACTTAATCAATAAGGCATGATTTGGATACAGTTTTGCATTATAATGAAATGAAACGGGCCGCTTTTTGAACCTATGTCTTTTGAGAAATTGGGTTCAATATTTGATGCAAATCAATAATTGCACAGATGAAAACAACTGCATTGATGCAAAATACTTTTAGCTACTTCATCAACCGAATTATTGCATGTAATATGTAAATGTTGTCTGTTACCACAAGATGATACAATCGATAATGGTACTAGCTGTTACAACAAAATGTTGGGTACTTTTCCGTTAGCCGGATGCAAATCTCGCCAATTGTGAACCAAACGCGAATTTGGCGTAAGAAATTCGGCAGAATTCTACATTATTTGGCGATTTTTCACTTGCGCCCGGCTAACGGATTGTAAACCAAACGCGAATTTGGCGTAAGAAATTTGGTGGAATTCTACATTATTTGGCGATTTTTCGCTTGCGCCCGGCTTACGGAAAAGTACCATACGTTGTTGGCTTATATACTGTTTACTGTTGTAAACGCATTTTTCTACTTATAATGTTTGGCATATAGCAGCGATGATGAATTTCAAATTCGTTGCATTTTAAATTCAGTTTTTTTTTTTTTTTTTTTCCCCTTCTTCTTTTTTACGGTATAGTGATCCGAAGTAAATGCCAATTCTGATCTATTCTTTGCGACGAATCGATACAGATCGTTAATTGAGAAATTAATAATCTGTAAAATTAATTTAAAATTCATACAGAACAATAATTTGGGTACAAACATGACATATTAAAATCTATTCCACTAGCTCGCTGCCTTTAAAAGTTCTCGCGTTAATTCACATACAAATAGATAGGAAGTTAGTAGATCTGGTATCAAGTATGACAGTAATCTGTCATTTTGGTGTAAAACAGATTTCTTTCGTCTGTCCAATTCAGTTTTTAAGGTTCAATTTAAGACAGACATACCCCCAAACTGGGATTATTCGAATTAGAAGCTATTAGAAATGAGGAAATTTGTTAAGAAATCAAAGTTGAAAATTTTAGAAAATTACAATAATTTTTAATTTATACTTGGAGTGCAGGGAAGTAATATTCAAATTTAAATTTAAAATATTTACTTTTATAAAAGGAAAAGAAACTAAAAAAGAACTATCAGCGAAAACAAAACACAAAAATATGGAGGGAAACATACTAGTACTTTAATATAAAGTAAAATTTTTAATCTAATGTTACACTAATTAATTACAAGTCACGACTACATAAATGGCTGTACAACTTTTAAAAAATAATGCGTACACATACGTCAAGTTTAATCCCTAGGCATGACTCTTTTAATTATGTAATCTTTTTAAAAGAACACAAAATACTGGTGAGAAAAGACTGGCGTTCTTTTTTTTTATCCCACCAGATACTGAGAGGAAAAAGATTTAAAGACACTTCAGGAAAAATATAAGTGATATTATTTTTCTTTTTAATGTAGACATTCAAAGATTAATCAAAAAATAAACAGGCAATGCGCTTTTAAAAAACATCAACTAAGATTTCAGGAAAAGTCACAGTTTCGCCCCTGGGATTAAGTTTAAAGAATAGTTGCTTAATTATATTCTGAAATGAAAAGATTTTGAAGCAGACTTTAAAGGAATTTTAAAGTAGAAAGAAAGAAAAAAGAAAATACTCGCAGAAATGTGGAAGAATCAATGAAAAAAAAAGTGAAATAATGTCAGTAGATTTTAATATGTAGCAATTAATATAAAATTTGTACGACAAATTTTCTTCAGAAACCGAACTTACTTGAAATTTGTTGCAGATCATTGGGATTTCCAAATTGTAGAGCAGAAAAGAGATTTTAATATGATAACATTAACCCTCTGACTGTATAATTTTTAAAAATTACTATTTAGATGCGATGTTTCCAAATAAGTTCAAATATTTTTCAAACAAACTGAACTGATACTATATGTTACACGATAATAATATGATATAATATAAATCTGTACATTCAAAATATAAAAATACATCTGTATTCTAAATACATCTGTCTGTACTGTCATAATCATACAACTGCACATCGTAAAAGTAAACACTCTAAACTGCGAAAAACGCGGGATGTAATAGAAAATGGTCTGATTTCCAACCCGTGGAAATCGCTGGATAAGCAGTTGGAGGGTTAAGAATCATGCGACATGCATATTGAAAAGACAGTTCAAAATGCTATAAAGAGTATACTGTTGAATCTTAGACAATTCTTCGAGAGCAGGTGTTCACAAGAAAAGAATTTTCAAAATTTTACCAAGGTTCTTTAATTAAAATTTAACCGAAATATTAATAATTTCCTTCCAAAAAATTAGAATATACTATTTTATAAAAATCGTCCTTATAAAATTTTAAAATTCAGAAGCAAAGATAATTTTTATTGATAATTTCATTTCCATGCTTTTTTTTTCTATAATTTTAAAATATTAAAAAAAATATTTTTTACAACATTAATTTTAAATGTTTTAATAAATGAGTTTACATAGATGCGCATTGTGACGATATTAATTACATTTCTTGAGAACAACTATATCATTAAGAAAAATATTAAAGAAAAAATAAATATAGTATAATCAAGTCTAAAACATGTATAATGTTCTCTGGCAAATCCTGGATAAGCCAAGAAATTTTTTTCCTCAACTTCAATTTCAAACCTGAAACATTATCGGTTGTTACAGATTATATGCTTGTTGTTAGATGCTACGATGTTTCAGATTAGAGTTTCAAATCTTCTTTACATTTTATTTATTCAGTACTTTTTTAATTTAAAAAAAAGTTAAAATTAATGATACATTAAATGCAAATAAAACAATATTTGGAGAAAAAAATTTCCTGTGACTAAATAAAAGGATTTTAAAAAATGTTTCTCATTTAATGGCAGCAAAACTTTTGTCTGCCAATATTTCTCGCTTAGTTGGAAAATATTTTTTCCTTACCTTGCAAAGATGTCTTGAGGAAAAAGAGTTGTCTGGCAACAGGATAAACCTTGTTGGAAAATCACTTTTGTAGATTTTGTTTTCTTTCTGTCTCACCTTTAAAGAAACAGTTATCGTTTTTAAAACAAATACATTTTTTTCATTCCAATTACATTCTTTTTAATCGAGAAATTTATAAGCTTTCAAACTCATTATTAGATGGCACCACAGGAAAGGAAGAAAATTTTTATTTAATTAATGAAAATATGACAATCAATTTTTAAAAATTTTAAAGTAATCACTGATATCGATAGTACATAAGCGTATAAAATTTCTAACATTTAAAGAGACTGAAAGTGAAAAAAAAATCGATTCAAGATTCCCTTTTTACAATTATCACACAAACGATATTAAATAAAATTGTTCAAAAATGCTATCAATAGACATAATTATAGTAATCTGTTATATATAATACCAAGGATAGCTTCAGGATTATATATATAAAAATATATATATATGTATATATTCGAGAATATATTCGTATCCAAGAAAATACAATTATTGACTTTCTTCACATTACACGGAAATATGCATAAACTTATGTTTTTGAAGGTAATAAGCATCTTGTAAATATATCTTGTTCTATAATCATTGATAATACAACTTTAAACCTGTTTTGTGTTTTTAGGTTCCTAAGTTCTTTTTACTCTCTGGCATACGAATCATAAAGGAAATTTTTTAATAGTCAGAAATTTCGAATTCGATATTTTGAGGAATGTCCATGTTTCAGAATCTCTGAGTTCAAAAAACACATTTTTGGCATTTTTCTCTGCCTGTGAACACGATAATTCTGATCTAAAAGGATGAAATTTGATTTATGGACTTCAAACCAAATTTGTAGATTTCTATGAATTTTGAACGAAAACCATTCATAAGAAATCTGTCATTCTAATTGTTCGAATACAAGTGATCTCATTAACTACAAAACACAAACAGCTAGGTAAATAAATTGTCAAATTTTGTACCAAATTTCAGTCAATCTGTCCTTTTTTTCGCATTCATCAAGACACAATAACTCAATCCACTGGCTTGAATCAATGAAATGGTGTATGTTATCTTGCGTCTAAAGCTGAAGTTCAGTGTCAAATTTTGATTTTAATCGTTAGGCAAAAAGGCATCCAACCTACATATTTAGTAAAATCAGTAAATTCAGTAAAAATACTAAATTCATCTTAATGATCTACATTTTATATATGTTCGGTCTTATCGAAGGTCCGCAATTTTATGCGGGGGTGGGGGAGATAAGACCTTTATTCGAATGTACACAAGAAAGTATAAAAGAGATAATTCCCATTCATTAATTTTAGTATTGTGTGTATGTGTATGTGTGTGTGTGAACTCGAGATTTTAACGAATCTCCACGATTTTAGTAGACCTCCCCGAGTTGGAAAAACACTTTTGGAAAATGTCTGTTTTTGTCCGTCCCTCTGTCTCTTTCTGTCTGTGACAAAGATAACTCAAAAACACTTTGAATGAGACGGATGAAATTTGGCACACAGGTTGAAATCAAATTTATAGATGTCTGTCAAATTGTGAGCAAAATCCATTCAGAGCAATTCCGGCTGTTCGAGTATAAGTTAGCACAATAATTACAAAACAAAAAGAGCTAGATTGATAAAATTCGGGAAACAAATTTATCATCTATTGTGTACACACCTATCAAATTTATGACCAAATTCAACAAGTCATTGACTGTCTGTCGGTCTGTATTTGCAGAAACATGTAAACGCAATAACTCGAAATCGCTATGACTTAAATATATCAAATTTGGTACGTGATTTTGTAACTTTAAATATAGTTTTATGTCAAATTTTTGTTTAAATTGGCATGGAAGAAAGCGCCTAAAATACAAATTCGATTTTTGGACACTCTTGACAGCACGGCAGGGATTAATCACCAAATAACTCACCAAGGATCAAACAATAGATCCAGCAAAAATATTATATTCACGCCAAAGTTTAATATTTCATAACTATTGTACATCAATGCCATGCAAATCGTTCATTGCGGTAACATCTTTATTACAGAATATGCGAGAAAGTTTTAGGGAGACCCTGCCCGTTGGTTCTTTTTAGCATACATTCAGAAATCCACAAGCTTGAAATTGTACCAACAAAACAAGGAAATATCAAAACAATGAATACTATAGTTAATCTTAAGATTTTATCTCATTTTATTATAATTACCATTTCATTCTTAACACAATGCAAACTCAGCATGAAACAAAACTCAAAAGGACAAAACAGCAAAGCTTTCCGTACTAAGCATGAAATCATTCACACAAAAGCAATATTCCCTTTCACGCCCACTCCCAGGTTAGCAATCACGGTTACAGTTATCGAAAAAGGGATTTGTTCTTCGCTTTCTACAAAAGTCGCGAGGAATTCTCAATGAGATACAGGAAGCGGGCGCAAAAGCACCATTCCGGTTTAAGCTCGTTATCTTACAGAACTCGCTTTCATCTTAACCTTCAACAACAATTCTAAGCTTCTCCAATGCAAATGGAAGGAACATCAAAGGGGAAAAAAATAATGCGATTCAGAATTCTCTTTATTCGGAAAAGTACACGGTTTTAAAGTGCGCCGCAAAAACGGAAATCGGGGAAGGGGGAGGGCGGATAGAAAAGCAGGCGATCTGGTTAAAAGAAATGGAAAAGGGGAGGTGAAAATGGACATGGTTCCCCATCTTTAATGAGAATAAAAGTAAAATTTATTGAAAAGTAGTAATTCGATTTTTTTTTGGCGAATTCTTGGTACAATTAAGCAGCCATAAATTTTATTCAAACGTTGATTTGTTTCATTTTTTTCCCTCTCTTGATCTCTTTTTCGAATATTATTTTATGACCATGAAAGAAAAAAAATGAAATGAAATGGAAAGATATGAGGTGGTTTAGAATGCAATTCCCTAACGTCAACGTTTAAGACATTCTGGGGCATAGAATTCTCGGTTAAATATAATACAAAATACAATTATGCTCTTAGATAAGGCATCAAAATGGAATAATATAGGAATCATAGCAAACACGTGCACAATAGTGGCACAATTATAAAACTTTAGTTTGAATATGGCATAAGCTCGTTTTAAAATTAAAGTTTAAAAGCTACTATATAGTCAATAAGAATTTCTATTTCGTACCTATAATAAGAATTTCGATATTTCCTTATTATACGATAACCTCCCGGGGGGGGGGGTACGGAAATGGTGGAGGTCATCTACCTTCTATCAAAGAGGGGAGATCGTGGCCGGTGATGGCCCTTAGGACTCAAACGTAATTCCTGTCAGTGTTGCTGTCGCGACGGTCCGATCAATCAGATTAACACGTGTGCCTTAGTGCCGGGTCGTAGTAGCCGGTTAAGGTTATTATAGAACCCCCATTCAATGCAAGGAACCCTCAACGAAATGGGAATAAGAAGTTCCCGATATGGTAGCTGATTCTCACCATCCTGATGGATATAGTAAAGGCGTAGGATCGAGTTACCTCCTGCCGATAACGGATTTTATAGGGAAAGTTATAACATGGCCGGTGATGGCCATTTGGATTCACCCATAGTTCCTGCTTATGTTGTAATAGCGTTCCGATCGTTCAAGTTAACTATATGCCTTCAGATAAGTCGTGGTATCTCTTTTGTTATTATAAGGTCTCCGAGATTCAATCACCAAGCAACCGAGATATATCGCCAAGAGAGTGGTGAAATGTAGTCCTAAGAAATGTACGAGTTACTTCTGCGATATTGGTGTAATTCTAAAGTCTTTAAAACTAAGCACAGAAGTAGCTATAATAAGGAAATACTTAATTTTCTTAATTTATATTTATTTACGATAAAAAATTTAGATGCAAAATTTTTTACCAAAGACCCCGCAAATAAAATAAAATAAAGCATCGTTTATACGTTTCTCATGTATAAGTAAGTCCCTTCGCTTATCATTCGCTTTATCACAACCGCACTAATCATTGTAACAATAAAGCATTCGTATATACGATGCAAAATATGCGTCACTTTACTGCTCATTTCGAAATCACATTGAGGAACATGTGAACAGCGATTCCGAAATCATTCACAACGGATGAATTGTTCAACACAAAATTTCTGCTTGATGCTACTTAAGAGATGATGAAGAAAAATATGAAGAAATTATTCCATGTTTCTTTACACAGACGTAAATAGCTCCATTGAAAAACTTCTTACTTATTTTTGTTTGTTAAAACACTAATGAAATCACTCGATTGAGACAGTGCTTTCTATTACTTTTTCTGTACGCTTCACTTACATGAAAGCAAAAACATCAAACAATAATAATCTGTAAATAAATTCGCATCAGTAGCATTAAATTTGCGATAATCAAAATTACTCACTGAAATTTCAGTTATATGCCTTTTTAATTTGCAAGTTATTCCCGAGAAAGATGCATAAAAGGTACCTGACTATACTTGATTTGTTTGCATGATATACACATATATACTGTAAATCTTCGCTAAAGATGTATATATGTTACCGACAAAGTATGAAATCCGGCATTCTATAGAATGCCTAGACTTTATATATAAAGCCTAAAACTAGCCGGCAATGTATAAAACGATTCACATTTCACACATTTCTTAGGGCATTCTGTAGAATGCCAACTGAGAAACCGGCAAAGTATGAAATATATCTCCGAAAGTGCTATTACAGGCAACCATGTTGCAACAACTTAATTTTAATTTCTTATTTTTTATACGAAAATTTTGTTTCTCTTAATAAGAAAGGCATAAATTTTGTTTATACAACTTTCAATTTTCTTTAAGTACTTAGAATAAAAAATTTTAATGGCACTCCCTTCAATTTTTCAGAATAACAATCGTATTTATGAGGAATGCAAATCATTTATATAATAGCTTTATCAGGATCTATTTTCATACTATGCCTAGATAGCATTTATCATTCTATAGAATGCCTAGGTATTGTATAGAATGCCTAGCGAAAGTATGTAATAATTCTCATATTTCACACTTTGCCTAAAAACATTCGGTATTACATAGAATGCCTAGGCATTCTATAGAATGCTATCGTTTTTACTTCGCGGTATACATTGATTCTTCGCAGTTATATCCTATAAAAAGCAAGCAAGTAATTTCGAAACCATAATCAATTGATCGCATAACTCTATTATTAATTTCTGTTCGCCGAATAAACTTCTATGATCTTTTCTTCAGAAATAACAAGCAGAAAAGGAAAGTTTCCCAGCTTTGTATAGATCTGATTAACCATAGAAGATTAGCAAAAACAAATATGATTAGTAATTGTAAGAGTAAAGTGAATTAGTAAGATTACCAACTGATAAGATTACTCCGGCTAAAAGAGAGGATTAACATTCACGATAATGGCATAATCTGTTGAAATCTTTGTTATTTACATTGCACAAAGTATAAGACAACAAAGGCTTATTTGAAAGATAGTAACAAATTTACAAAAGTAGAGTAAGGGGACGAGGTAAATCGCAACTCGTGATAAATATATATCTGCAATACCAAGAAACAAATCATACATCAATCTTTTTACATATCAATATTACTATTTATTTGCGCAATCAGTCTGACAGTAAAGAAAAAAGATATACAGCAATAGTCAATGTATGCTAGATCAATCTTCCATGGCATTGCTAATAAAATGACTACTCTAGAAAATACAAGAATTATAACGACATCTCTATTAGTAGCCAAGATCCATAGATCCTTCTCGAAAATTCGAATGCTCTGTCATGGAACCTATAGCAACGCGAACAAGCTAAAGCGAATTAGTCAGATTAATTCTCTCTTTGAGGTGTTGATCGCAGAGGGAGCTTTCTATTTGTATATGCTGAGCGTTTTTCTGTTTAACGACCTGCTGTTTCCGCGCACGTTGTGAACTTCTTAAATTGCTGTTTTGTGTACTTCGGCTGTGCTTGGCTATTTCTGTATTAGTATAGAATAAAGTCCATCGTTATCCATCGTTAAACTCTTCATGATGCACCCACAGAACGAATTCTGTAGGAATACATTATTACACATCTCGCAAGTGATTTAAGTACTTTTTCCACGTATAGTAACAGTTAAAATCAATCTAAAGTCATTTTATTAGTTATCAACCACATCGATATCGCTTAATATGAAAAAACAATAATTTATGTCAATTTTTGATGAAAAATGAATGTTTCATTACGGATCGAGAGAACTACAAAATTTAAACCTGCTTGCTACCTACAAATTTGGAGGAAAGAAAAAAACGGGGAATTTTGCAAAGTTATTCGTTAAAAGTATCCCAGCATCTTCAGAACTGAGCAATGCAATGGTAGGGAAGCAGTGGTGTCCATGCATACACGCGTGATTTTATTGCTAGCCAATTTCATTTTAGAACCTATGACGAATTTTATAGGATAGAAAGAACTGCGTTCTCATAGTATTTCCCGGGGTATACGTTGAAACAAATAGATGTGAAATTAAATTTGGTGTTGATTTTCTCCACTTATAAGGTTATCCTGAGAATTTAACTCATTCGCAATTAAAACTAAATAATTACAATTAAGAAGATATGGGCGAAAATCAAATATGTATGCTTCAAAATACATGTCCACTCACCACATAAGTTTCCAAATATCAGATAAATAATGCTTAAAAGTTGAAATTTGAAAGTCCTTTTTTTTTTCAATTCCTAATATTAGTTCATTCTCTCCCTATATATATTTATAAATCTTGTTCAAATTTTCAATCGTTAATAAAATACTTTTTATTCATCCACTCAAGTTCAAATGCATTTTTTTTGAACTTGTAGTGGATGACACTTGATGTTAATTCAGTTTTTTCAAATATTTATTCATTAATTATTAAATTTAATTAACTTTTAATACTTTAAATAGAGTTTTAGCCGTTTTTAATGAAAATTGAGATCAACAGGCAGTGGTTCAATCGGTAACATGAAAGGATTTCAGTATTTCTCACGTGAAGGTGAAGAATGCGAGTTCAATTCTTGCGAAAGTAGGAATTGACTTTAAAATAAAAATTTATATTACTTGTTACATATTTATAATTCTCAAGAATCGTATGATCTAAAAGACATTTTTGAAATAAACCAAAACAAAACAAAACCAAAAAGTAGATTATTAAAGTGCCATTTTTCAGGTAATGATCAAACATGAATTTTGTTATTTGCGGTGATCTTTTGAGAGCGAAAACGAGAAGGATTAAAATTATCGAAGAGGCTCTAAAATCAAATTTAATTTAAATTTTAAAAAAATCAATATTTACACGAGCAAAACTTGACAAAATGGAATTATAAAATGCTAATTTTCTCATTTTATAATATATTAAAACTTAAAATACAAACATTGTATGGCAAAAGACAGTTGTTCATTTCAGTTTTGAAATACGTAAAATTTAAATTGCGTCTGAAAGTATTTAGGATGTTTTATTAACAGAATTTTTTAAAAAGTTTAAAACTATTTACTTCTTCAGAAATTTTAAAATAATGATGAAAAATTGCCTTTATTTTAGCGACGTTTAGTGTCGGATGAAAAATGACATTTATTTTAATGCTGAATAAGTATAGAATGTCTTACAGAATATGCATATTTAATCTATCCAGTCAAATTTTAAATCTTAATTTTATGCAGAAATTATGAAAGCAAAATTTTACGGCTATGGCAACGTTACCATTTCATTTCGATTCTTTAACCAAGAAAAGGAGATTCAGCACCACTTTAAAGAAGTTTTCCGATTATAAACATGTAGCGACCTCTAATAAGATATGCGATTATAACAACAGACTAATGCAAACTTACGGGGAAAAAACAATGATAACAGGTTGTAAAAGTTCCTCTAAATCAGGATATGAAATCGTGTCATCCAACTACCGGCGACACTCAGAACCAGAAACCCATATTGTGTCATTCAAAAAAGCTGGCCGTTTGAGACTGTGACTTTCGTATTTATTTATTTCTGAATATGAAGACGAGACTGAATAACAAAACTAAGGAGAACCACCAAACACGAAGACGATACTACAAAGCAAGATTACTTTGTTATGATGAATATGAAAATGAAGTTGTGATGCTATACAGCAGCCTACGAACTAA